>BHDV01065579.1:43354-57357 GCA_005406045.1 Adoxophyes honmai
CATTTAAACTAAATATTACGAGAATAAATATTATTGGATTTAATACACTGTGATATGAAAGTCGAAAAATTGAAATTTAATTGTATTGAAAATCGATGATTTGAATTTCTCTGAAGTAACTGTTCGAAGTAATGATTATTCTATGAAACGATAATACGAGAAAGATTTTCTGAGAAACAAAATTCTGTATAACTTCTGTCTGTAAAACAGTGTACAACCGTTTTTTAATCTTAGATACTAAATTGACAAGATTTAGTATCTAAGATATTAATTATTTATTATTTATAATATTTTTTTTGTGGTGCTCTTCTAACTACCAGACTATTACATTACATATAAGACAAAAATAATTAAATAATAATATGTCATGATATTCAACCGAATTTCCACTTTATAAGATTAATTTGTTCGATAACTTACCTACAACCTATAATTACTAAATTTAACTTATCGTTGACTTTCAATAATGGGCCTTCAGCCATAAGCACTATTTTAGAAAAGCAAAAAACAGACAACAGCGGTCGCGGCCCTTTTCACTTCGATTCCATGATTTTTTCTTCTGATAGATCCTGAAACATAAGTTGGTTAATTAAACTCAGACGGAGTTGCGATCGATAGCTAGTTAACCATAAAAATAACTTTAAACAAAAAGAAACCGACTTCAAATTTGGGGTATACTGAAAGCATTTGTCTGATGAGGGTGACCTTCCATCACCAGCAGACCTCACTAATTACTGAAATTATAATTTCCAGTCTGCAGGTGCATTCAGTATTGAAAGAATTATCCTTTAACTCCGAAGCATTAAGGAGTTGACCTTCCATCATCAGCTCAGTCATTTATTTTTACTGCCCAACGTAAATACTGGTGTAGCTTTGAAAAATGTACTAAAAACATTACCTGTGCCTATAAAATTTGAGGGTTACCCTCGATTTCCCTCATATTCCATCATCAGGTCAAGGTATGCTGACAATGGGACCACCTGGAAACTATACCCTTTCAAACAAAAAAATAATTTTCCAAATCGGTCCAGGTTTCTTCGAGTAATCAGCGAACACACATAAAAAAATAATTAAAAAAACAAAAAAACAAAAAAAAAGATCCCGACGAATTGAGAACCTCCTCCTTTTTTTGAAGTCGGTTAATAAATGCAAAAGTACCTAATCGTTATTGAGTATTTTAACAAACTTCGTAATGAGGTTTAGGAATCCATAATTGAATCTAGCTTCATTAGCTGATTTGTTCCAAATTCGCAGCCACGCAAACCACTATTAAATAACTTAGGCCGTAAATTTATGCATTGTATCGGTTAACGTTCTAGGCAAAATGTTTAATCACACTGCTTTAATTTACAATTTTAATATTCGGAGCGGAATCCATAGGGCATCTGCGGTTTGCCGTATCTACTCGATTCGCGCCTATTTACATTTTCCGGGTGAAATTTATGTGTAGGTAAATATCCCGTATGGAAAAAGGGTCGCTTTGGGTGGACAATGTGTTTATTTTGTTGTGGTGGCTCCTATCTTGCTGTCAATCGAATTAAGTGTGCTTGGTAACCGCAGATGTGGAGCTCTGTGAAATTCTACGCCTACTCATTTTGACAGTCCATTTTGTTTGGTTGATAGGTATTTTTTTGAACGAGATTTTGAAAAAAATCATAGATACCATTCAAACGGGGGAAGTAGAGCACACATACATGGACAAATCCATGTCTATTTCACGCATCATAGCTACTTTTAGCATTTTTAAGGTTCTAAGTTAAGTTAATCTAGTTACCCTCAATTTGCTAAACGTGGCACTGGATTTTTGAATTCATGTGCTCTGCCTACCCCTCATGGGAATACAGGCGTGAGAATATGTATGTATGTATGTATGTAAGTTAAGAGGTTACTATAGTGACAGGTTGCTAGCGTAACATAGTATACGACATTCACGGACGAACTACGAAAAAACACAAATCTGCACATGCCTAACTTGGTTGAACATGTATTGTCATGGAAAGCAATATTATTTTCATATAAGACCTTATGTACCTACCAATAATGCTCATTGTGATTAAATATTTTTTTCCGTGTGATGTCGGTGTCGGGTTAAGAATGACACCTCTCCTTTTCTTCCATAGTCGTTAGAGGTGGATAAGGAAATAGGTCAAAATGTGCTTTAGGCTTGTTAAACCACTTTCATCAATGTTTCATCCTTGAGTTAGACTAAAAGTGGCTACGACACACGATATAGCCAGGGTTTTGTCTGTCACGTTTCGTACCCCCATTTAGGAATACAGGCGTGATGTATGTATATATATATTATGTTGTCAAGTACTTCGGTCCCTTTCCTTCAGTTTTCTCTTGAGCACGATAAGTACCTACTTGATCTCAATCGTCCTGTATGGTCCCTCTCTTTCAGTTTCCTCCTAAGCACGACTACTCTCAATCATCCTGCAATAATCAGACCGTTAGACGTACTGAATCATTACCAAGTCTCAGCAACTTGTCCCGAGGCAGTTCGGCGTTTCCGAGTTACTCGCGTTACCAACTTGCAGGAGTCGAAAGCCTTCAAAGACATTTGGCATTCATCGATGCAAGCTTTACGTGCAATGGCTAGAGTTCAGTAAAACAGTTTGTAAACTTACTCATAGCTTATGTATCTAAGTTTAGGTAAGTGTGACAAAAATAGCTAAATTCTAGCTTTGTTTTCCAATTTTTTTCCCAACTTCACGTTTCATTTTGAATCTAGTTTTTTTGTTTGTTTAAATTTTTCATACACTGATTGCAAGTGAATTGTGGTCCAGTTCACAAATCAATCACAAATAGTGAAACAGTTGTAGTTTTGTTTGTGTAGTATTTCGTATGCTCTGCCTACCCCATTTGGAAATACAGGCGTGATATACTGTATGTACTAAAGCGCAACCGCTAACTAAAATAATAGACTGAGTATAACTAAACCTTGGAATATTAATGCATCTACACCAAGATTTATAAGAAAAAAACGCTACTAATAAGCAGTATAATCTAATTATAGAAGTAATATTTCAGTCTGGTGTTGCTTTCTCTGTAAGTAAGTGCCTGTACAAACATTAACAGCTGTAATCTCAGGGGAGCGCTGCTGAAGGCGAAAGTACTTTTAAACGGGATTTTTTTAATCGTCTCAGATCCTTTGCTTTTCAGCTCAAAGCTATAAATATTCTTTTTCAGGTTCAGATTTTGTACAAAACTCGGAGCCCGCTTCAAACGAAAACTTACAATGAATACTTTGAGATTTAAAAGATTTCACAAACAAATTGGAGGAAGAGTTGGAACGGGAAGTATAATAGTGGATCGTGATCAACACAGATGCCGCGTGCTCAAAAGATTCGTTTCCCTCAGTAAAACCGCTTTGCTTACTAACACGCTTATTCTACCTGAAGATTTTCCTTAACAATGTCAACTTTAAAATCGCTGCAAGATTTCTAATATCGTAAAATATTCTCTAAAGCGCCGATAGCTAGAAAACTAGTTGGAAAACAATGACAATCTGAACCCAGTAACGTATTGAGACAAAGTGTTCGGCGACTATTTGCCGACTTTGTGGACACGCCCCAACTTTGTGTCTGGGGCGAGAAACTTAAGTCCTATACTTACAGTCCGCCGTGTCAGACTAGCCAAGAGGGACACTGTTTATTTTGTGAAGTGAGGAAAGTAGCTATCTGTAATTTACGACATTTAAGCAGGAAGTATAATGTGTTGCTGATTGAAGAAACAGAAAAGGATCTAATTTTTTTAATCGTCATCAGCATCAGTATCGTCATCATCATCACCGTCAACAAAGCTAGAACTTCTCTTGCCCCCTCCCGCTGCGTTTTTTATCCAGTAATAGCTACCTACAAATTTCGTTCCAACTTTTAAAAAGAAATTTCCATTTATGAAACATCAATCTATCAAAATACTTTTAAATTCATTCCGCTTTAGTTCAGTAAAGCAGCGAATGTTAAACTCGGACCATTCTTCACTGACATCTGACTTCTCATGCAATTCTCTAATGCGTTTTTCTATGCAAATGCGTCACTGCGATGGTCTTACCAACATAGTGCGGTTTTACGTAAATGTAAATTACTCTACCCGTTTTAAGATTATGACCTTTGGTTTTAATAAAGAGCATGTGTTAATTTGTTGAATAATGGATGTCCTTGCGTACACTTTTTTCTTAGCTTGGGATGGTATCCCACTACTGGGCACAGGCCTCTTGTCTGGTTTTCTACAACTCCCTGTGACTGTCAATAATGTTTTAATTTTTTTAGGAGTATGGTCGCGCATATGAGCTTTGACTTGCTCATCTACGCAATTCATGACTTTCGAGTAAAACAACAGTATTAAAATTATCATGATATTTTTGCGAACTTTAAAACACGATCGGTGCGTACGGGGTGCATGAGACCCCTTAAATTAACTTAAGCTAATTGCTGCAGCGAACGTTTACATACTTCTGTGAAGCAATCCAATGGTCATGTTTCCAGTTTCTAATAAATTTCTCAAGTCCTATCTTACGAGATGGTCATGCTCGGCAATGGCATAAAAACTAAGAAATGACGCCATTACCTGTCCTCTTTAACATTGCTGCTTCTCTGTATCCTATATAGTCATTTACTCAATTTTTTTCTAAGTATTTGCGGAGCTAAATCTAAAAAATCAAGCCGCTTCCACCCGGCCGCGTCCAACTAAACACATCCGTCACAATATTGAACGGGAGCTTTGCAGCTTTGCGCCAAATTTCATTTGACAGTTGAGAAACCCGTCGTAAAATAAGACGGTTCTCCGATGGACTTTTTCTGATCGGACCAACCCTATAGCAGAGTTTATCGCGAACGTGTGCAAAATATAGAAAACGATTTGTCTGTGTCGCGACGGGCCTCTAAGTTTTTGCCGGGATCGGGCCGAGTGTTAACATCGGCTTATTTGACTTGGCTGCTCGGAAAATGTTTATTTTAGGGGAAAACTTGCGACTCCGCTTCTTTAGGCGCGGCGACAATTAAAAAATGATCAGGACTTTTATAAGCTACAGGTTAAAGCTGCTCTGGTAACTTAGGCTTTAAAACTTTGTTTTTCTAACCATGTTAAATTTGGGTTAGCCGTGTGGTGCCGGGTTAGAATAGCACCTCCCCCTTTCTTCCCGTGGGTGTCGTAAGAGTCGACTCTGGGAAAGGGTTAGTGTATTTTATTGTGGGCGATGGGCTAGCAACCTGTCACTGCAATATCACGTTTAACCATCTGGATATCCTGAAATTGCTAGACGTGGCACTGAATTTTTGAATTCATGTGCTCTGCCTACCCCTCTTGGGAATACAGGCGTGAGAATATGTATGTATGTGTTAAATTTGGGAATAGGTACGCCATTCTACAAGTAGATACAAACTTTAACTCGAAAGTAATTTAAAAGTTTTTTAAGTTTCTTTATAATACCCTTATTCTGTTTTACATAAACATAAACGTTACAAAGTCTAACCGTAACTCTTTCCCATAAACTTAGATGAAAGAGCTGTGGGTATAACAGTGACAGGTTGCAAGCCTGTCGCTTAAAGCATACCTAATCCTATTTCCTTAAGCGCTTCTTACGACACCCATATCTACCACAAAGCGAACATACCACATCGATTTTCTTATTTAAAATAAAAATTCAACAATAACTTGAATTTTATGTCGCACTACGCCGTCTTAAGGATCATTAAAGTCATTATTTATGTTACTTATTCCACGTTTCCTTTGCGACCGGCATATTTCAACGGGTGAATATTCGAATGTTTGAACCGCCGTTACTATTTTAAATATGTTTTTCAATTTTAAGAAATCGGCGTATAGGAACACACTAGGCTGTTCTATACACACTATGAAACACACTAGACTATTTATTCAGTCAATACAATAAGACACACTATACACACTACGGAACACACTTATTGTATATATTTCTTAAGGAATCTGACAAAAAAACGTGTATGTAATGTGTAATGTAAAGAATAATGAAGTTGGTTCAAACGCTCAGGGTTCAACGCCAAATATTCAGGTTTTCACATAAATACCTAATTTTACAGTTGTCCCCGGAGATTAAAAAATCAGAAATTAGATCAATTTTATACATTTCTTGTTCATCAATAACTGTCGGGCTGAGTTAACTCAATTTTAATGTAAAAAAGTAATAAATAGCCAAACACGATTTGTTGTATTTAAAAAGAAAACTCAAATTCAGTTTTATAAAACGGATTAAAAATGTAGGTATTTAGTGTTTCATGGATGTAAACTTTTACTGCAACACGTAAATATAGTTCCATCGTTACGTTTCGTGGAAAAGTGTAACACCATTTTGTGCTATTATTTAGTTTGCCCCGCTTACTGCGAATATATTTGCAATACTCGGATGGGCGCTACATTTTTCATGGGCTGGGGCTGGATCAGTTATTGCAAAAGTAATATTTTTAGAGTAAGTGCTTTTTAAATCGCAAATTTATGAAGCTTAAATGCTCCATTCTAACGACCTGTCGTCGGCTGTTATTGTAGATTCCATTTGGTCTATTTAACAGCTGTCATTCGCGTTTAAACTTGATATTTTAGATTCGAGTTTGTGTGTGACAGATTTCAATGGGCCACATGCATAATGCCGTTAAATAAAATTCCAATAAATCTCGTTATCAGCAGTGAAAATTAATCGATGTAAGTGTTGACTCTAAATACTAATAATTGTAAGACCAATCTGTCAATCAATAACAACAATGAGACACATGATTTCAAGGAATTTTCACCACCGATGACGCTAAAAATGCATAATTAGGTAATGTATAATTATTAACAGATTAATTGAAACTAGAACATGTTATCAGAAAATTGAGAAAATTATATTATTGTCAAATGTAGAGTAGCGCACAATACTAACATCACTATTCACATTGTTAAGACACGTCTACACCAGCTGTTAATATTAATATGTAAAATTTTGCGAAAATGTAGGCGAAAAAAAAACTTGTTACTTTTAAACACCTTGTTTGTAACTCGTTTGCTTTTTATATTTTTTAGACAGATGAATATCTTTATTTAATTTTGAAAATTACATTAGCTTTGATTTGTCATACATACAATCACGCCTGTGTTCCCAGGTGACGTTGGCAGAGCATACGAAACGTAACATAGCCAAATTTACTATTATGACTATTTCACGCTTCGCAGCCACTTCTAGGATAGTTTTAGGTTTGAAAACAGATGGAGGAGGTAGAATAAGGACAGGTTGCTAGCCTGTCGCCTAAAGCACACCTAAACCTATTTGCTTAGTCGGCTCTTACGACATCCACAGAAGAAATGGAGAGGTGCTATTTTAACCCGACACCAAACAGGATTTCATTTGTCAATACATATTTAATAAACTCACACAAGGATCATCATTGAATTAAACAATAAAAATACCTTCCTACTGAAACGTATCAATTAAATGTAAATTGTCAAAATAATTATTAAAAACTAAATCCAGTCCAGTATAAAGCCAAGGATACACTAGGGGACAAAATGTGCCGCGACACGTGTCCCCAGGGACGTCGGGTGAAGTAGCGCGACGTTGCCGGACTTCGCTTGACATGTCGTGCGACACGTGTCCCCAGCAACGTCTTATATCCGCGTATACAGGGATACTGGTAACTCGACGTATTCTTGGTAGGACTTGATAGAGGAGCTAAAATGCAATATTTTTAAGCTCTCATATGTATGGCCGAAAATTAACGGTTCTTGAGTTATTGATTTTTTAAGATTTTTTTTGAATTTCCCAAAATTTGACATAATTTTTTTTTTTTAATAAATTTTGCGTCTGTTGCGGTATTTTTTTTTATTTTTGAATTATTAAACTATTGCCAAATTAAAACAAGTACAAAAACCCTAACAAAACAAATAAAAGTCTTCGAAATCAGCGAAAACATTTTTTATGTTTTATTAAAAAATAATGTATCTAGTGTACAAATTACTAGAAAAACATCTACGTTTCATCAGCTTTCTGAAAAGGTATCATAATCCATAATAGTCTTTAAGAAATTTTCACAAAACTGCCTTAATTAAATTAACGATTTCGTTTGCGAGTCATCGCGGAATTGTATGGAGATGTGTTGACCGCGGCAGTTGTGCAAACGTTCCGCTGGCTGCGCTGTCTCAGTTTCCATACTATTTCGTGATGACTCGCAAACGAAATCGTTCATTTAAGGCAGTTTTGTGAAAAGTTCTTAAACATTATTATGGATTATGATACCTTTTCAGAAAGCTGATGAAACGTAGATGTTTTTCTAATAATTTGTAGGTACACTAGACGTCATATCATTTTTTTCGACTAGAGCAATAGTTTAGTAACAACAACTACAGATTTAATAAAACATAAAAAATGTTTTCGCTGATTTCGAAGACTTTTATTTGTTTTGTTAGGGTTTTTGTACTTGTTTTAATTTGACAATAGTTTAATAATTCAAAAATAAATAAAAAATTACCGCAACAGACGCACAATTTTTTTTTTTAATTTTAATGTAAAATTTTGGGAAATTAAAAAAAATCTTAAAAAATCAATAACTCGAGAACCGTTAATTTTCGGTCATACATAATGAGGGCTTAAAAATATTGCATTTTAGCTCCTCTATCAAGTCCTACCAAGAATACGTCGAGTTACCAGTATCCCTGTATACGCGGATATAAGACGTTGCTGGGGACACGTGTCGCGGCACATTTGTCCCCTAGTGTATCCTTAGCTTTAGTAGGTATTTAGATTACCATACCGCTCGTTTAATTTTCTAAGAAAAATATCTCGCATAATTCGTAGTCACAGACAACTAAGTCCTAACGACGCAGATAATGCTAAAAATCTGCGAGGGGACTTAATTTATGTACTTCGGTTTGCTTTTGCTTCGATTTTCTTCTTAAGAAACAAAGGTCTCAAGGATATTAGGTAATATTTCACCTAAGCGTACTTACTTACTTACAAAACTAATTCGTTTGAAATTATTGCTAGCGTAACATTCTTCTCTCCGACTATCAACAGTTCTTATCAACAAGTTTTTTTGGAAGTACAACTATGAAAAAAATCGTATGCATTGCTTCTAGTATTAGCTACTAGCATACCCAAAATCTGTCAATTATTTATTATTATTTATTTAAAACTGTCAAAAAATAGATTGACACTTATTTCTTTTATTTTTCACGTAAAAAATATTAATAAAATTACAGGGTATACTCCCACTAAACCTACATAGCTGTGATTTTGTTTCAATGCTCTAGCTGGTATGGATTAGAAGATACATGAGTTTGGAAAAAATGGGGATAAAAATACATTTTTGACATTATCTCTGTGACAGTTCAAGATAGAGGGCTGAAAGTTGGAGTGATTACTAGTTATGAAGCCACCAACAGTTGACATTTACTAATTCAAATATTCCTGACAGGGGCCACACGTCCTTCCTTAGCCTGCTAAACCCTTTTCCTAAAACATGTCGAGCTAATCTCGATATAACGGTGTCAGCATGCGGGAAAAACTCCGATAGAAAGATTTCTCTCCAGGGAGTTATCCCTGGGGACCAAAAAAGTCCACAGACAGATAGTTGGAGTTGTATTTATGCAACCGATCTTCGGAACGTCGTTAGCGCGATGTAGAACACTGTGACAGTTGATGACATAGATGACGTTTGTTGAAAAAGTTCCACTACTATACAATAGTTGGCGCTAAAGTATAATGTTTTAAACTTTCGCGATTCTCACTCATAGTTATATGTACGCGGGACTTAATCGCGATTTTATTTGTTTGCTTTCTCGACTTACAGCGACCGTGGTCACGAGTTGACTGAAGCGGAGCTCGACGTTTGTTTGGCAGCCCGGGTCCTTCGAACTACCCGCACTTGATTTTCATCAGTAACGGCTCCCAGAACTACCCGCGTTTCACTGATATTGTCCACCGTTCCACTATTACACCGACACACAACACTAACAATGTCAGACGCTCGCATCGAATGTTCGTCTCTAGGCTGACACTTATTAATAACCGGATTCCATGAAGACGAAAGCTTAAAACCATCCCCTCGGTTAAATTTTTTATGCTTTTTAATTTCAACCGCTTCACGCACTATTCGCGAGTAATAATGTCGTTCTGTAGAGAGGATTCTGGGATTATGAAGCTCGATCCAATGGTTTGGTCCTTACTCCAGCAAGTGCTCAGCTATGGCAGATTTGTTTATTTGGCGATTTTTAACAGCTGCAATATGTTCTTTGACTCTTTCAGCTATAGTCCGCTTTGTCTGGCCAATATAGGAACTACCACAACTACAATCAACCTTATAAACACCCGGTGTTTGGTAGGGAATAACATCCTTCGGCGTACGCATATACCTCGCGACTTTGGACAAGGGCGTAAACGTACATATAATTATTCTGACGGTAGTTTTATGTTATCTTTTTTTGTGTAAATTGTGAACTAAATTTAACAAAGAAAATATCAGAAAGTCCACCACTGTCCATTTCTTTTCTATATCTAGTCGAGTAAATCAGAGATAATAACATTAATAATTGTTCAATAGCTGCCTTAATCCCAGTTGGCAGTACGTGCGCAAGTACTTCGATTCGTCACAAGCTCGTGGATGTTGTTAAATTTTCCACAGAGTTTGTCTTTTGTCTTCCGTAACGGAAACGTAAAAACTTTTAATTGAAGGTAAGCTGGATAATTTGTAAGTATCATATAAGTATACAATACAGGTATCGGTAGATTTACATATAATATATTTGCAACAATATATTTTTTAATCGATTTAGTTTGATGTAAGTTAATTAGATACTAGTTGAAAAATTACAGCTGCAGGGTAGTTACATATTTAGGTCCAATTATGAGTCTTAAATACCTAATTAATTACTATTTCAGAACACATTTGATCATATTAATTTCACTCTTCTTTGCGTGTAGACCTTTGTTTACTTCAGATAAAATATTTTTGGTAGTGAGACCTTTTTGTAAGACATATATATCAAACTCCATTTAGTGAAACTGGCTAACAACCATGCGATTAGTACGTCTACATAATTATGTGTTTAAAGTTACTAGTTTGTTTTAAATAATTGATATCTCTTTAATTATTTTTGGACTATATGCCTCATAAATTTACAATACTCTAATTAGGTTCTAAAATTGTTAGTTTAAATCTTTCGGCTTATTAACGCCTACGGTGTATACTGTGCAATGTATAAATAAATTAATAAATAAAATGTACCGCTTCTAGAATCCGATAAAACCATATCGGGACGGAGAGACGGGCGGCGGACCGAAGCCTTAGTTATAAGGTAACATTCGTACCCCTTGGACATAGTAAAACCTTAGAAATACCTTCACGTTCCGTACACACCCTGTAATATCATTGCCGATGGCAATTCTCGTGTGCATGGGGAGTTAGGTGATGTGGGAGTGTACAGACACGCGAACTGATAGCAATGAATAAAAGGGGGCAGGGCGTCGACTCGTGTTTTTAGGGCACCTACATTAGGCAGGTTGGGTCCCATAATTAAATCTCACTTCTCACATACATATATATTATGTGCAATGTGCAATATTATAAAATCAAATTTTGTGTGTGTATGTTTGTAACTTCTTCACGCCCAAGCGGAGGAACTAATTTCGATGAAATTTGGTACGCAGGAAGCTTATGAGCAATTAAAATAAGTTATTTAAAAGTAATGAATCTTGTTTGGCCCTTCCGAAATTACTTACAAGGGTAGACAAAAAAGAACTAGTACAACCTAAAGCTCCAATTATAGAAAATCTAAAATAGTAATTTGTAATAATCGTAGTCATAATGCCACAGTTACGATTTCATGATCACTTGAGTATTACAACCCATACATACATACATATTCTCACGCCTGTATTCTCAGGAGGGGTAGGCAGAGCACATGAATTCAAAAAAAATCCAGTGCCACGTTTAGCAAATTCAGGGCAACCAGATGGTCAAACGTGATATTGTGGTGACAGGTTGCTAGCTCATCGCCCACAATACACCACCTCTTTCCCAGAGTCGACTCTTACGACACCCACGGGAAGAAAGAGGGAGGTGCTATTCTAAACCGGCACCACACGGGTCAGTATTACAACCGAAAACTTATAATGTCTCAAGACTTCAAATTTAAAATTACTGTAACCCCGATAATCAATAATAAACAATTTTACTGGAAACTTCCGAATATAACAGAAATAGCTAATCCTTGAAAGCCCGTAGGACTTAGATTAAAGGTACCAAAGTTTCTAGGATAAAATTTACTTGTATAGATTGTTTAAGCCTCAAGTTTTACTTAACGATCAGATTTGAAGGTATTGTTTAGTGCTAAATATATATTTCGGTGCTTGTTATGTAAAGGCAAACTTTAAAAAGTGTTTTACACGTATATTTTTAGTGCGTGGAATTTCGAGCGATGTCACTGCGTGGTACAATTTATACCAAGACATGATGTCCACAGCGGAAATTAGTTCACCTATGATCCTGTCGATTTAAAATAATTTGATAAACTAAAAATACGTGTCTCACATCCCTACTAATATTTTATGCCAAAGTAACTCTGTCTGTCTGTCTGTCTGTTACGCTTTCCCGCTTAAACCTCTCAACCGATTATGATGACATTTGGCACTGGCACAGACAATCTTTAGACCCTGAGAAAGGACAATACATAGTCTACTTTTTATTGTGAAAAAAAGGTAATGCCCAAAATAACTATTCCACGCGGACGAAGTCGCGGGCACAGCTAGTTTTTATATAATGTAACAGACTGACTTAATATAATTATATATTTTTAACATACATACATACAATACATATTCTCACGCCTGTATTCCCAAGAGGGGTAGGCAGAGCACATGAATTCAAATATCCAGTGCCACGTTTAGCAATTTCAGGGTAACCAGATGGTTAAACGTGATATTGCAGTGACAAGCTGCTAGCCCATCGCCTACAATACACTAACCCTTTCCCAGAGTCGACTCTTACGACACCCATGGGAAGAAAGGGGGAGGTGGTATTCTAACCTGGCACCACACGGAATATATTTTTAACCGAGTGTTAATCCCTTGGTTGTTGTGTAAAGTAGTTATTACTGGAAGAGCTGTGAAAATCAACAGTAAATAATTCGTACCTAAACCAATGAATATAAAGTACGCCCAGAAGACCTAGTTTATCCGTAATTTATCAGTCCGGCGCTTTACCAAATTGATTGCCGAAATCGAAACTTTCCAAGTACTTTTAAGTGTAAGCTAAATTAAATTTATGATTGTTCGAATTGAAAGTTCTCGAACAATACAATAGCAAACGAACTTATAAAATTAATTTACTGAAATCGCTAGAAAATGACCTATTAATAATTTTATTAAATCGTCCTTATATCACCAGTGAAGCTTGCATTCGAGAATAGTTATTTCTACTCAGACGATTAGACAATCGTGTCCACGGCCCGTAGGCAGTATTTGGCACGGAATGATACTATTTTATGGCATGCTTAGCATTAAGTTACTATTTATTTAAGGCATATTTTAGATTGTCGTAAAAGGCGACTAAGGACATAGGTTAATGTATACTTTAGGCGACAGGCTAGCAACCTGTCACTATTGTGCCTGCCACCTCAAAACCTAAAAAATGTTATGCTGGAAGTGGCCACAAAACGTGAAATAGTCATTGTTTTGTCTATGTAGCGTTTTGTGTGCTCTGCCTACCCCATATGGGAATACAGGCGTGATTGTATGTATGTATGTATGTATATTTTAGATAAGCTCAACAATAATGTTTTATCTGTGTCTTTATGTCGATGTCCTTACTGTAATGCAAACGTCAAAGTAATTTATACCGTACTAGCTTTTGCCCGCGGCTTCGCTCGCATTAAGTTTGGAATGACACAGAAGAGATCTCGTAAATTTTTGAATCCGCTGCTGTAGACGATATGTATATGTCTTTCAATTTGGGAATAGGATGAAAAGATTCTAGGCATATGCTACATAGAAAACATTG
>BHDV01065579.1:65840-88486 GCA_005406045.1 Adoxophyes honmai
TTATGACAATAGTACACTTTATGCCAAAAAAAATTATGAGTTTCAACTTTATGGTTAAAGTGTTATGACAATCGATTTTATGACAGTGGTTTGTATGCGACTAGAAGGGCACCCGTCTCGATCACATTCGCGTCAACATTATGGCTTAAATTTGTTTCGAGACAATTCGTGGCCTATCATTTTATCGCCAAATTTCATATTTCTAAAAGTTTTGGTTTCCCTAGGCTACGAGGCAGCGAGTGTTTGCAATTACGTACTGCGTTAGTGTAACAACGACGGCTGCCTCAAAGGCTCGCTAGAATCCAGTCGCAAAGTTTTCCTGTCGTTGATACTGCTACTGAATTGCTTACGACCTACTGGATTGAATGTACTTGCTAATTGCGTCCTGCGTAGTTTTTCATATTTTTTGTGTTTCGAACTGTTTTTGAGTTTCATTTGTTTATTAGATGTCTTTTAAATATAGAAGACAGTTTGTCAAAGTATACACCGTGGGAAATAGATATGATGAGTTGATGAGAGATTGAAACCACGTATTCTTCATGTTATTAGTAGCAATCAAAGTTAGTAAACATACTCGTAGCTTATTTTTTCCTTTTTTACCAAAGTATTCAATTAACTATGGTGTTTCATTGTAAATAGTTCGTTAGCCAATAGAGTGAATAGGAAAATTACAAAGTGGCTAAATCATCACTAGTCTCATACCTACTTGAGAATGTTCAAAATTAAAATAGATAAAAACGACGAATATTTCATAAAGAAAGCATTTTACAACTAAGTATGTGTTACAGCACTTTTTTACACCAATTACGTAATAAGTAGAATCGACAATTAGTCTGTCGTATAAGTATAACTCATTCCCTCGGTGTCTACATACAGGCAACATGCCTGTATTCCCAAATAAGGTAGGCAGAGCACACAAGACGTTAATTTTTAGCACATTATTAGGTTTTAAATTAGATAAGTGAGGTTAAAATGTGACGGATTGCTAGCATAGTTTAAATCATATACCCAAAGAAAAAGAAAGTAGAGAAAAGAAAGTATTACGAAAATTAATTGTGTCATATTCTCGACATTTACATCGGCCATGCATCACAGATGTTACAGTCTCGTTCTGCGAACTACATTTGCGATCAAACAGCGCAAACGTTGGACATGTCACATTTTACCTGCCTGTTAATTTGGTGAAACAATGCTTGTCATCCATCGAACTACACCAGGATTCATTCAACAACGCAAATTTACAGCAACTTCCAATTACACACTCCAAAAAGCCGTCACGTGGATTTATGTTACTTTGTACTTCGCACCAAGCTAGTTTGTATTTCAAAACATTTAGTAGGCAATCGGAAATACAATGTTAATCCGAACGAAACTCCGGGCCGGCCGCAGGTGTATAAACGTAAACAAATGCTCATATATCGTTCGGACTTAAATACCTATCGATTTAACCGGCTTTGCAAATTGTACGAACGAGATTTACCCTGCTCCAACCGGGTAATGTCTTAATTGTTGACTAAATCAGGGGATTTTATTTGGAGAGGCAACGCGCGGGTTTGCCGCGGCTAGAACTTCGATGGATTTGATGCTACAGAGTTTGGCTAAACACAAAACAAAGCAGTTTTCTGTTATCTGTACGGTTTGATCTTTTATCTGCATCAATATTCATAATTAACCGACTTCAAAAAAAGGAGGAGGTTCTCAATTCGACCTATTTTTTTTTTGTGTATGTTACTCGATATCTCGGAGACCCGTGGACCGATTTTCAAATATTTTTTTTAATCGAAGGAGTATGACTCGAAATTGGTCCCATTGGCACGAAACCAGGATCTGATGGTGGAATCTTGGAGAAATCGAGGGAACTCTTCAAATTTTATATGGAGATGTACGGCGTTTTCGGTAATTTGTTGATGAAGTCAAGATTTTACATTCAGTAAACAGAATACTTTCAAAATATTGCTATATATCGGTTTTTTTGTTTAAAATTATTATTTTTAGTAACCTGTGATCCATACGTACATCACGCCTGTGTTCCCAAATGGGTACGCAGAGCACACGATACGCTACATAGACAAAAACATGACTACTTCACGAATTGAGGCCACTTGTAGCATATTTTTTTGTTTTTTGGGAGGGTTGCTAGCCTGTCGCCTAAACTTATTTCTTTAGTCACCGCTTGCGACATCCAAGAGAAAATCAAGGATGTGTAATTCCAAATCTTGAACAGCATTTTCAACAAATAATCAACCTAAAGTAATGGTGCTCCACTGAATTCGAACCCACAATCGGATAAAAATAATAAAGAGCAATGCGGAAAGAAGGTTAATAACACAACGGCGGCTTATTTAGCCCCATGCATTGTGAAATGGCTGTCGGTGAAATTGGTTTATGACATGACAGAAAGGAGGGTAGAGGTAGACAATAGACTAACTATAAATAGACAGGTGATATACCTATACTGACGGAGAATATACTTCAATACTTCATCTTTGGAGTAAGTGCAGTCAGTAACAACGATGTCGTCGTCGTTATAGTGAAAAAATATATACCACGTTATTTGTGCTTGGTAGGCATAATAATACATATGTTTTAAGATTTTGATCTTGTAGAAGATATCTTTGTTGCTTATTGTACGTTATTTTCGCTCCGTTTTTTGTTTTAAGGTAACAATTCGAACTGTCTCTACACTTTTAGCTTAAAGCTTCGAAACCAGGTTCATGCTCTGAGAATCGCTTTAAAAACAAAAAACGTGGCCAAAGATTGTTCTGTAATTCAGTTTAGTTTGTAATTCTAAATAAGGCAACTACTATCAAAGCAATTCAATTCTGTCCCAAAGTACTCACAAAAATTGATAGCATCTACAAAATTTAAAGACGCATTAACTGGAGCTCATTGCAGCATCTATCTCAGCTTATTATCTATGTTACGTCAGTATACTGACAAGTGTTTAAGACGTTTAATTTTTTTTTACCGTGTCGGGTTTAGTGCTTCTCCATTTCTCCCGTGGCTGTCGTAAGAGGTGACTAAGGATAAATAGGTTAAGCTGCCTTTCCACCAGAGATGTGCTATGCTACATTGCTACGAATGCGTTTGATATCCACCAATCATATTAACTCGTGCACTTAGCATAGCACCGGTGGAAAGGGATAGCTGCATAGCACATCTCTGGTGGAAAGGCAGCCTTAGGTATGCTTTAGTGCTGTCAGTATTGTACCATTAACTTAAAACCTAAAAATATACTAGATGTGGCTTTAAAATAGGACAACGTTAAAAAGGGATTGTTTTGACTAGAGTAACGTTGCACATGCTCTGCCTACCCCATTTGGGAATACGAGATGTATTTTTAATACGTAAATTTCACTAAGCATCCATTATAACTTCATATCTCATAACCCAAGCTCTTTTAATTTCTCTACAAGCTGGCTTTTGTTACTTCTCATTCAGCTTAAACACCGGTCACTACTGCAAGGCGCCAGTAGGTACTGGCTGCAAGGAATATCCTCCATTCTAGTGTGTCGACACATTCCCGTATATATTTTCTCTAACAGGGATAAAACACACCTGTCGAACATTCCACATGGCGCCCTCGACCTGCCTTCGCAAGGAGGGTAAACAGCCATTAGGCTAACCATCGGATTAAGGTCTCCAGCCCAAAGAGGAAGAAACTTGGCACATATTTTAAAAATGGAAGCTGAGCAACGGTTTTATTTTACTTTTTAAACCGCTGAAAGTAACAAGCTGCCTGTAAAACCAATTAAAGCAAGATTTCCTGGAGATAAAACAGTTAACTTTCCTTAGTTTCGAGTTGGATGTTTCTTTTCTTGTCGTTTTCTTAACATCAATAAAGTCTTTGTAAAGAGAGTATTGAAGATTGATAGATAGGTTTCAGTGATAGTATCTGAAAGCAGATATAAATTAAAACGTAAGCGAATTAATATTTGTGGTATTCGTTTATTGTGAGAGTGCATATAGTTTTTTTTTTTCAGGTGGACTTGTAATTTATTGGTTTTAGGGAGATTTTAAGAGATATCCAGGTATTTGTAGTTTTTTATTTATCGTATATTGTTATGAAAATGTTGGTAGGTTTTATTAATTCTATGTCAACTCTAGTACAGACAAAAAGAAGAAGCTCGCAGTAATACCTAATGACGATAAAAACCTTATCTATTCTTTCAGATGTAGAAATAAACGCAAAGTGCTGATAAAAAGCCAGAACTTAACATTACCAGGAACATCTTTTCCTTTACGGACTTAAAACTGAAGGAGTATTTATGTCGAGGCTTACGAATGACTAATGAATGAGAGAGGAATGGCGGACGGGGTCGTTGCAATGCACTTTTTATGATAAATCTGTACGATCTCTAATTTATTTTCCATTTTAACATTCCATGAAATCGCAAAGAGGGATTAAACATAGAAAGAAAACAAATGCCGTTTGGTGTCAAGTTTAAAATAACACCTCTCCATTTCCTCCGAAGATGTCGGAAGAGGGAACTAAAGAAGTAGGTCAACCTGCCACTATTATACCTCTTAACTTAAAATAATGTGCTAGAAGTGGCTATGATGTCTGAAATGATTGTGTGTTTGAGTGTGTGGCGTTTCTTCTGTACACTTGTATAGGCGTGATGTATGTGTGAAAAAAAATAGTGGGTGTTTATTCACTAATTCCCCCGAAGCATCAGTATTCACACTGCTGTGTTCCGACAGATTAACTGTTTGCTCGTATGCCATCTTTATTCTATAAAAAACCGGCCTAGTGCGAGTGGGTCTCGCGCACCAAGGATTCCGTACCAAAAACAACAAATAAACACGTTTTTTCTGTGGGAGTTTTAATAATAGGGCTGTCCCAACGATTCGCGAACACGTTGAGGATGCTAATAATAATTATTATTTTATTTTTAGTATTTGTTGTAGTAACAACACAAACACATACCTAATCTGCGAAAATTTCAACTGCCTAGTTATCACGGTCCTTGAGGTACAGCTCGCAGAAAGCTGACCAATAAAACGGCCAAAATATCACGTTTTTTCTATGGGAGCAATATTAGTACTTTTTGTTATAGCGGCAACAGAAACAAAGCATCTATGAAATTTTCAATTGCCTACCCCTACGGTTCTTGAGATCTGGTGACAGACGGACAGACAAACGGACAGACAGACTTACAGACAAAGCGAAGTCTCAGTAATAGGTCCCGTTTTCACCCTAATAAAACTACAAATAATTACAAAAGAGTGGAATTTCAAAATACGTCACGACCAAGCAGCGAGATGTAGAGTGGAGTCGAACTATTTGGATTACCTAGTCCAAACTTATGACATTCTCATTTATTCCTATTAGCGGTTCTCGCAGCTGTATTTAAAACTAGCTGTGCCCGCGACTCCGTCCGCGTGGAAAAGTGACTAAATTCCCCCGTTTTTTCCACATTTTTATTTTAGTTTTATTAGTGGCAGCATGATGTTATATGGTCTATCCAACACAAAAATAATTTTTCAATTCGAACCAGTAGTTCCAGAGATTAGCGCGTTCAAACAAACAAACAAACAACTTACACAGACACGCGAATGTCTGTGAGAATCTTGTTTTAATATTTAAGAACATTGTGATTGGTGTATTCCTCTCAGCGATTTTGTAAACAAGCTTTTTTAACTCGATTTGGACTCCAATTTACTGATGTCACCCAAATAAACAGGTCTGTCAATACGATTGAGTAAAATTGTTACCATAAACATGTTTAACAAATGAAAAGTAATAAGGATTTTAACGTGTGCATTTTCCCTCATTTAAATTCCTGGCTGTAACTCGTATCACTTAAACACTTATTTCGGTCCAATAACAAATTCAATTTTAATCGCGTTTTCGTAATAGTCTGAAATGCAGTTGCCAGTAATGTAATTGAAACTGTAATCACCAGAACGGGGTAAATAAAGGCAAGTTAACAACACAAGTCTGTAAAGTTGCAAATTAACGTATTCACGTGCCGTACTGTTGACACCGACACGACCGCCTTCACGAATTACAGTTTCGCCGGGACTACGTGACATCTCTTTATTCTAAGCATTATAATGGCGGGACCATTGAAATTTGAATTCGAAATTGAAACATTTCAAAGCGATTTTTGGTTTCAACTGTCAAATTAAAAACGATGTAGGTTTTTGGTACGTTAGGCAATAGCGCTACGCGTCCTGAATTCTATCAATTCATGTTGCAGTGTTTAGTACCGAACTGGTACCATGTGCTACCTTTTGTAAAGAATATAGTACCCGTTCTATTTCAAAGTTATATTTAAAATAGTCTGGTCCCGCCATTATAATTTGTGAATTAGTAATGTTAGCTGCGATTACTTTTATAAATATTTAGTATCTAAATATGTAATACTGTTTCCGTGTGGTTTGTCTCTCTATTTCTTCCGTGGATGTCGTAAGAGGCGACTAAGGAAATAGGTTTAGGTATGTTATAGGCGACAGGCTAGCAACCTGTCACTATTATAAATACCTCTTCAATCTGATTTCAAACCTAAACTTTTTGCTAGAAGTGGCTACGGATCGTGAAATGTTTTTCATGGTTTTTTCTGTGTCACGTTTCATGTGCTCTGCCTGTCCCATTTGGGAACACAGGCGTGATTGTATGTATGTATTTTGTGATTATTCAAAGGGCTCAATCGCTGACTGTTTGAGAACCGCTGCCCTGTGATATTTAAACTAGCCCGGAGCTGGAACTGCGGGTTGCTCGTGCCTATTGATGTAGGTATTGGTAAGGGTACAGTTAAAATACCGCTTTTGACCAAAAGTTTATTTATATCCCACTTTGTGTATGGTGCCTCTCATCATAACAATAAACCTTTAATGTACTTAGATTAAGAAAACTTACCATGTCGTCTTTGTAAGTTTATTGGCCACTTCTACCACAAATTCGGTATATTAAAAAAATTATAGCATGTCACTTATATTTTTAACCGACTTCAAAAAGGAGGAGGTTCTCAATTCGACCAAATTTTTTTTTTTTTTTTTTTTTTTTTTTTTTTTTTTTTTTTTTTTTTTTTTTTTTTTGTGTGTATGTTACTCGATAACTCGAAAACCCGTGGACCGATTTTCAAAATTTTTTTTTTAATCGAAAGGGTATAACTCGAAATTGGTCCCATTTGCACGACACCAGGATCTGATGGTGGAATCTTGGAGAAATCGAGGGAACTCTTCAAATTTTGTATGGAGATGTACGGCGTTTTCGGTAATTTGTTGATGAAGTCAAGATTTTACATTCAGTAAACAGAATACTTTCAAAATATTGCTAACTAGTTGTGCCCGCGACTCCGTCCGCGTGGAATAGTGACAAATTTCCCCGTTTTTCC
The DNA here is from genome assembly GCA_005406045.1 of Adoxophyes honmai. Lineage (NCBI taxonomy): Eukaryota > Metazoa > Arthropoda > Insecta > Lepidoptera > Tortricidae > Adoxophyes > Adoxophyes honmai. The sequence continues at coordinate 73,184 of BHDV01065579.1, forward strand.
TACATTTTCCACTGTTTCTTCGGTCCTATTGGTCGCAGCGTGATGTTATATAGCTTAAAGCCTTCCTTGATAAATGGTCTATCCAACACAATAAATATTTTTCAATTCGCACCAGTAGTTTCTGAGATTAGCGCGTTCAAACAAACAAACAAACTCTTCAGCTTTATTATATTAGTATAGATTTGAAGTCGGTTTTTTTTTGTTTAAAATTATAAATTAGTAGGTACCTTATTTGTTTGCTTCGTAAGTGTAAAGTTTATGTGAATTCTGCTTTAGCTCGCTTTGTTATAAAAACTCTTGTCGAATACAGCGTACAGTTGCAGTGTAGGTATTACAAGTAATACACAGTGTATTACAGGTAGGTACCAAGATACCTGATCATCTTCTTTTGTGACCTGGCAATTATTAGTCTTTCAGATAGCGCTTCTGGATTGAAAAGGGTCATTCCTGAGAATTTGATTCTTGATATCATTCTCCTGGCAAATTTCAATTAAACAATTTTCTTCAAATTTGCTATAAAATAAGATATAATGTTTGATTATAAGCATATTTATCGAATAGGCATCACTTTTCATCAATTCTACCCACATTAAAATTTAATCTGCCAGGGGAATGAGATAAAATTTATATGAAAAAACAGGGGAATGATAAACACAGTGAACCAAAGCCAGGGGAATGATATATTTACCTTCATAGCTCAGAGCTCCTGCGTCGAGTCGCTTTCTCTCTTCGCGGCATCGGGAGCATTACAAACGCTTCATCCAGCACGATGGGCTCAACGCGTTTAAAATGTTTAAGTAAGGGTGTGCATCTTGTTTAGCGAGGCACCAGGGGAATGATAGCTAAGCTCTGGACAAACTTTAAGTATAGTTTTTTAATAATAATACTTTAACCACAGTTTTTTTTTTTTTTTATTTAGTCAACAACTAATCTTCTAACGATTCAACTCAAAACTATAGTTAATTTCAATCCCTGAATTGTTCTTTTTCTAGTATTTTGTTCAAAAAAAGTCGAATGGACGCGCCAGGGGAATGATATTTTCGTTGTTTAACATTTTTTTTAAGTCTATTCTACTAACTTTTAAAAACAATGAATTCGTGCCCCAGTCAAGATCATGGAGTATTGTAACTAAAACAAAAAATTTTGTGAATTATTTCATTGTTACGGGTACTTTTTCCCCGAGGACGGTGAAAATTCACGCTTCCAGGAATCACCCAAAAGCGACCTTAGACTTGTGTTTTTAAAGAACCATAACGTCACTCCTACTGAGTTGTCTTTTTTAAGCCAAAGCTAAAGGGAATGTGCTCATGCAGCCACCAGAAAGAACGAGGCCGCTTTAGCCGCTTAAAAATTCGTGGCAGATCGTGAATTACACAGCCTTTGCTACCGTCGATTGGCTCGAACTACGTTACTGCGCCGAACATTCCACTTCAAAGGGAATTTTGTTCACCGGCTCTCCCAAACAAAATATTCGTGGGATTTTTGAACGCCGCCGCGCGGCTGAACTGAGTGAGGCTACTGGTGAGTTCCGCGCTCGAATTTTGCACGGTAAATGTCAGTTGCGAATGTTCTTTTCCAGGTTAGTTTTACTAGTGAAACTTTAATTCCGATCAGAAATCCTTACTTATCCTTACTTATAATATTATAAGTCAGAAAGTGAGTTTGTTTGTTTGTTTGTTTGTTTGTTTGTTCCGCTTTCACGCCGTAACTACTGAACCGATTGCTTTGAAATTTTGCAGACAGAATAAAGATAAAAGTCCGGATTAAATAATAGGGTACTTTTTATCCCGGAAAAAAATGATGTTCCCGAGGGAAAACAAAAATATAGTTAGCTTGATAGATCGATATCAATCGATGATAGATCGATATCGATCGATAGATGATAGATCGATGGCGCTGTGTGTCGTTTGAAACGAGAAGTTTTCTTATAGTTGTGCTTTATACCGCAATATAATCGAGTTCCACGCGGGCGAAGCCGCGGGCGGAAAGCTAGTATTACATAAAACCTTGTTAAAAGAAATAGTATTTTAGACCAACGAGTTGGCGGGACAATTTGGAGCGTCTCAGATCTGACTGGCGAGATTTAGCCAAAAACAGAGACGAGTGGAAAGATAAAGGGGAGGCTTTTGCCCTGCGGGGAATACTTTATAAGCTATTAAAAAATCTGTTGAGGTGACAAAAAATCTTCTTACTTCGAATTTGACCTCTATTGCCTAGAGTCTAGACCCTAGACATAGACTGTTCATATACTAGTACAGCGTCGAGCGCTCGGACGTTAGCTGGCTGTGCGTTGCCTTTCAGTCAGCCTCAGTACTGTTTTATTATAAGTATAGAAGATAATGTTACAACTGTAACGAATAAGTTCTTTCAGCCCTGTTGCTTGTGTGCCCTATGTATTAAAATCACCGTGTTTGCACTCCAGCGCAAACAAAGTGGAGGTTTACTTAATTTTTTGTCCCGGGAAGTGATGGAAAAATATCGCCGTGTTGACTTTTAACACTCGTAGGTTGCGGTATTTGAGGTTGGATTCTTACAGACATGCATACACACACCTGTATTCCCAAATAGGGTAGGCAGAGCATACGAAACGTTACATAGAAACGGAATCCAGTTAGGATTATTATCAGGTATTTTCCTCTGTCAGAATTAAAAAAAAAAAAATGTTATGTCACGCTGAATATGATTTTTAAGGAATGTTTCGTTCACTGTTATCTTTTTAAAAATGTCTTACACCTCTTAGCGCAGACAACTAATATTAGTGGAAAATACCCGACTTATCATTTTAAGACTAAAACTCCTAACCTAACACAGCAATAGTACATTGAGCAACTAGGGGAGGAAATGGAACATTATTAACGAGAGGCTGTTAGAAGCCCGACGCCGCAGGCGGAGGGCTTTCATGTCTCGAGTTTATAATGTCCTTTACTCCCCGTGTTACACACAATGTTTTTCATCATATTTGCGAGGAAAAACTAAAAATTAAAGAAAATTTATGACATCACGTCACCGCGCCGCGTTATTCCTTTTGCGCTGTCACTGCTGTCAGTGCGTTTAGGTCTATTGTCACTTTTTTTAATCATATACCACAGACAAGAACTATGTTTCGTACAGAATTCGAATAGTCATACAGCCAGATTCTACCAAAAAGGTTCAAACAAATTTACGAAAAATTCATATTAAAAAACGCGTTGACATACATCCAAAGTATTAAATTAATACAGTTTCATAATGTTACATAAATTTTGCATTTAAAAATTGGCCCTAAAGTTTTAATAACAGAATTTTTATTTTTACATTTGTAACCTCCTTAGTCTGAACTAACGTACCTATACTAACTTTTGCAATTTTTAAAACTAAACTTTACCTCCCATAGGATGTAATGATAACTCCCGCGGTTACAATTTAGGCCTTTGTCCTGAAGGATACGCGGTTGTAACACCACCATTGACGAGCAAGTGTGATGAAAATTCAATTATTTACAGCCCAGGATTTAAAAAAGCCAAACGGTGGCGAGAGTGTTGAAAATAAACTGTATACCTACTTAGGATTGTGTATTCGAATCTAAGGAATTTCGATTCTTTCGTTTAGGTCTCAAATATCTACTTCGAGAATAACTAGGTTCCATAATGTGTTTCTCGCTACGATGCTAATTTATCTATGATAATTAAGATGTTAAGAGTATTGAAAATAAAAATAAATAAAACAGACACACTCGCGTCTTCATATCGAGAAAATTTATTCTAGAATTGGTTTGAAACTAGCTAATCTCGATGTAGACACTAGGTTGTCGTTTTCAGTAACAGATCAGTTTTCACGCATTAAAAATAAATATGAATTTGCGGTGGCAATCAATGAATCACCTAAAACTAACGACCTTTGCAGTTATCTTTATAATCCCGCGGTTGGCCCAAAACGTCATGAAACGAAAGAAATTTCCTCAGGTTCAAACCAAGTGAAGAAGGATATATTCCCTTTGAGCATTTTCGAGTCTCCGCTCGCAGCCTTTCGTCTATCAATCTCCATGTAGACTTCGTCCCCGAGCTTCCATTTATACTCGAACCTACTTTGCTCGATGTTCACGGTTTCTCCTATAATATTCTATTGCATTTCTGAAAAATTCAGTTCAATTTGCAGTCGCTTGCAACGGATATTGCTCCTGTCGGCAGTTATGAAAAAAAGTAGGACAAAACTCAGAAAAAGTTAGTTTGGTTATTTGCTTCGAGGTATAAGTAGTCCCGAGGGATGTCGCATTTATAGCGAAATTTAAGTTTGGAGTAGACTTATTGACGCATGGAAGAAAATTGCGAATAGAACGAAGAATTGTAAGACGTTGCTTAGAGCGTATATAAATACCTATGGTCTATTTTTTTTATCTCAGATAAAAGCGATATAAACGATGCGCGAATTTAACCCCACCACTTAAAATCTGTCACTATCATACCTCCCAACTCAAAACCTAAAAAAATTATGGTGTCTATGTAGCGTCTCGCGTGTTCTGCCTGCCCCGTTTGGGAATGCAGGCGTGATGTATGTATGTATGTTGTACTTAAAATCTGTTCTATTTATTGCCGACCACTATACTAAATTGACAAGTGTAAATGTCAAATTGATAAAATAATGGTACCATACATTTTATTGTTTAGTGGTGCTCTCCAAACCGTCGACAATATACCATGGATATAGGTAGTTTACCCTTGTTATAGTACAGGATGGTTGGCGCATCGCGTGCCAAAGCAATTTGGCGGATAGAAGGGGTCATTTCCTATATATTCAGCCCACATAACACGTTCCATATGCCAGGTGGTTACTTTTATATCAAGTTTTGTAGTCATTTCATTAGATGACATTTGTCAGTAAAATTTCGTATCACCCTATGTACATCAATGGACTTCAAAATAAAACTATTACTTTGAGGCTACTCCCAATAGTTTTTTTTATGGTTTAAATGCAGTAATTTGAGTTCTTTGATAAAATTACTGCAAAAATTTATACGGCATGGCACCTAAAATACCTAAGCCATAACTTATTTCCTTAGTAGGTAAGACTATTCGACATTCACAGAAAAAATTAAGAAGTGTACTCGACATCACACAGAAATAAAAATAGTCTTAAAATACATACATACATACATACATAACCGTCACGCCTTATTCCCTGCGGAGTAGGCGGAGACAACAGAGCGCCACTCGCTTCTATTCTGACATACCTCTTTCGCTTCATTAACATTCATCACTAAAATAATGTAAATCCTTAAGATATTTTTATCAAGTGACACCTATTGACTACGATTTTAAAATACGTGAATCTCGTAAAGAAACTAATCTCTCTGAAAAGGTAAAAACCTTTTATCTAAATGGCAACACTCTTGAATATTCTGTAACGCTTTGCACTGCGGGCAATAAATTGTTTATTCTGAAGGAAAATCTTTCGAGGATTGTTAGCAATTCTGCCATATCAGCTGAAATACGTTCGAACCTGACTTCTATTCTAAAATATTTATGTACTTGCTGACGGATGCTTTTACGGGTTGCTCTCTTCTCGCAGGTTGGCTGGTAGAGATCCTATTTGGCATGTGCCCGCCTTTGTACTTTTTACTTGAGACCTCAATTTTTTCCACAGTAAAGTGTTTTTTAATTATTTGCTATCCGTTTATTTCGGCCCCGTGTGGTGCCGGGTTAGAATAGCACCTCCCCCTTTCTTCCCGTGGGTGTCGTAAGAGTCGACTCTGGGAAAGGGTTAGTCTATTGTGGACGATGGTCTAGCAACCTGTCACTGCAATATCACGTTTAACCATCTGGTTACCCTGAAATCGCTGAACGTGGCACTGGATTTTTGAATTCATGTGCTCTGCCTACCCCTCTTGGGAATACAGGCGTGAGGATATGTATGTATGTATGTATGTACGTTTATTTCAGTATGAACGTCTCTTACGCTTAGTTTCATATTCGTATTCGTATCAAATATAGTTATAATTACATAGCCTCCTCCACGTACTGAAAACATTACATAATCTCAACGCAAACGCACACGCCAATTAAGCAGCGATGCCGTATCTCCAATGTCAAATGGCGGTTCTTAACGTAATCGTATTTATCAAGCAGCCGTCAACAGTTAAAAATTGGTTCTGCTGGCGTAGTTAATGCGCCCTACAGTCGGTCGTCTTAATCCTGGGTCGCGCCGTCAGGCTTGGTAAATACTAATCTTTGCCAAAGCTATTTGTCCTTAGAGTAGGCAGAGAACAGAAGGGACGCGCCATATTTGAAACCACGGTTGGTAATTCCAAAAATAGTGGCACTGGCAGGTTAAAGTACAAAAAAAATTATTTGCCTATTGACCTTTATTGACGAAAAATGTGATTTTATAATATGTCTCATTACTACCATATTAGTAGGAGGGAACGAATTTGTTGTAAAAATGTTGTAGTTATGACGAGTTGAAATTTTGACCGTAAATTTTCACTTTAACCTGCCGGTGTCACTATTTTTGGAATTGCCCGGTTTTGTTTTGATAACTACGGATGCCCGAAATCGTCCAGCGGCATGATGAGATTGATGAACGTGAGTGAAGCGAAAGAAGTATGCCGAAATAGGAGCGAATGGCGCTATGGTGTCTCTACCTACCTCGCAAGGAATGGGGCGTGAATTTTATATGTGTAACTACGAGTATGGTCGGACCAATGTACAGTCAGGGAATCCGAATGTTTAGCAGGTTGACCGCCTTCATAATTTGTTCGCGTTATAGGACAAACTTCACCATGAAGTTCAATGTTGAGTATTTATGTCATGCAACTGGCTGGAAATAGTACTAAGGCCAATTTTAGAAGTATCTCAACCTGCTAAAAATCTAATTTCCCTGACTGTACCTTACTGATGCAGCAACTCATGCTGAGCGAAGGCCTATTATTTAAGATTTTTGTAATTTTTGTATGGTGGCTTGGAGACCTTAAAATGAACAATGTTCCTTCTTTCTTTCAATCGATTTCTGAACCACCCCAGAATGTTGATACAGTAAATCGAATAAAGTTTCCCTTTGAGGAGCAGTGCTATCTCACTGTGGCGTAAACTATAATTAGATTTGGGATCAATTAACTTTTAAATACTAAAAAAAGTCAAAAAACAAAGAGATTCATCATATTAAAATCGTCTTTCTCAGCGAGTGCAACGGGAATTCAGGGCTTATGTGTGAACTTATAAGAACGAAATGTATCGTTAGGGTATTTTTTCACACCGGCACAGAACACTTCATACATTGACCATCATTATCTGCCACGGCGGAGCGTGCAACAATATTTGACATGTCCTACTGCTTCTAGAAATAGAGTCGTATCAGATATTTATGCAGCTATGTCAGACATTAGTCCCTCTTGTCCAGTTTCTAATTGTTGTTTCGGATACACAACGTCTGCACTGTCTCGTCTACGCCAATCCATCTATGCCCGTAAGAAATGGGGACTCCATACAGACTTATTTCCGTGGGCACTCGTTTGGAATAAATAAACAACCGGAGGCTTCAATATAGACGAAGCTTGATTTTTCCTTATTGAGCTCGCCACGTTAACCGATATTTCGATTCCGAATATATTTTTCTTGTTTCAATATTAGTGCGAGCCGATTATTGCCTGGTCTAGCGAGAGAAAGAACATTTATGAACGGTGGAATAACATTGCTTATTTCGACAAAGTTTCGTAGGGTCAACTAGAGGCTATCCTATATGAGAATGAAAGTGTCGTAAGCCATCTCAGTGGGGAAAGCGTGCCCTATTTCAAAATCAGGGCAAGTGGTGGTCTTTTGCGAAAGATCAAGTAACGCTGTGAAACTCAACGTCTATTAGATCTCCGTGATATAACGCAATAGCCCAATAATATGAGGAGGCTTGTGCCCAACGTTGGGACGTATAAGGCTCTAACTCTAAACCTAACGCTCTTACTATTAGGATACCTCTTCCATCTGTTTTCAAACCTAAAATTATGCCAGGAGTGGATGCGAAGCGTGAAATAGTCATAATCATGGTTTTGTGTTTATCACGTTTCGTGTGCTCTGCCTGCTCCATTTGGGAACATAGGCGTGATTGTATGTATGTAAATTTTCCGTTGTCGAGCAACGCAATGTCACAATGTCGGTCTGTCAGGTTCTACGATGACGATGAGTCAGGAGTCAATCGGTTCCAATATACATGTCATAATAGATCGCCAGACAGGCGCCCCACCGACGCTAACTTTCCCCGCCATTCAGTGCCTTACTACCTTGGAAGCCACACAAATTACGAAAAAAGGCAAACTTTGAGGATTAAAGTTCACTCACATTTTAAGTCCGATGATCCCTATAAACGATTAGTGGATGTCGTTGACTGAACACGACTGAGCAGGGCAATAATTCAACGGCTGCTTAAGCTTTCTTTTGTAGCTAAATATTTCATTGTTTCATTAAATTGCAGTGAATTGTTTGAGTTTAACAAATGTCTGTTATTAACTTAAGTCTTAGTTAAGTAAAACTTATACACAAATATATACGTATGCTTGACACGTTACATAGAAAAAAACAGGACTATTTCACGTTCGTTGTGTTTTTTAGCAAAATTGTTCGATGCCTGTTCAGTTTGGAAGTATAACACTTAGCGGTATATCGTAAGAGCACAGTGACCGTGAGAATTTACTTTCAGTGAAGCTAAACAGCTAATATTTATTATTAACTAAATTATTTTCACATTAGTAGAGTGCAAGGAAAATAAAGATAAATTGGTTACTGATTAATGCTGTCGCAATAAAGAATGAAATTTTAATCAATGTTACTTTAAGTAATAAACTTCTTCATGAAATTCGCCCGTCAAGCTCATTTCAAAAACTATATGTCTTTTGTTATGCAGCCATTCCATGAATAACTGGATATTATTGTCGTCCCTATGCACAGCGGCCCTGCGACACTCAGGCACAGCGCAGAGAATGATCCCGCTACACCAAAGGGAATTTAATCTGAGACCATACTTTATTAATATCTCATTTGTCCAACATAATGAGAATTTTCATATTTTAACAGCGAGCTTTATCTAATAAAAACCCCTTTTCACAGGGCATTAAGGGCATTATCATTTATGTAGCGGCCTAATAAGGGGTGAGTGTCGTTCCCTTGTAACGACGGCTAATGACACGTTCAGAACTGGCCTTTAAACGCCCCCTTTGAGTTATTCTTGTGCCTTGAAATACTATGCTGCATTTAAATAAACAAGGAAGCCAAACGATCGCCCCTAATACCACTTTAACACCTTAAATTACCTACCTAAAGGACTAAGGTAGAATGCATCTCGCAACCGTCATTTTATCGGCTATCTTCTTTCCGGCAAGATTTGCAAGTGATATGGAGTCAATCTTAACTGAAAGTGGTTCAACTATTTAGTATTGACTCGTTTCGAAACGGGAAGTTTCATTAAAAGTTGTAATAAAAATCATTTTAAATGTAGTTGTTTCAACCTTTTAAAATCTTGTTCCGGGAATTTAGTTTTTTTCTTCATACCGTAAGGAAAGCGCACGAGTTAATGGGTCACTTGATCGTAAATAATCACCACAAAGCTGGACAGAAGCTGTGTTTTATAACCCAAAGACTAGTTTGCATTGTCTAGTATTTTAGTCTAGAAACTTCAACTAAATTATCATAGCTCAGACACGTTTCGTTATTAAATTACTCACAACTGGACAAAAATACTAGTCTAATGCCTCTGACAGTAAGTGCACCAGCTGTCTAGTCTTACACTCTTCACTGGAACACCACAGTACGAGCACAGTCCTACCTCCAATAATTCAACTCCGTCATAGTGTGTGGCGCCACGTGACGAAATCCTACAGCAGTACCAACCGCTAATCTGCACATAACGGTCCCAGCAACATAAATAGTCCTATAAACATAATGCCTTTTACAACTGTGTCGTTTGGGGGATTAAGCCAAAGCATTTCGCGGTTTGCCGAAGCCACCGACGAAAATGATAGCTATTTAAAGTCGCTCAGAAAATTCGCATTGGAGATAAGCCCGTAATTGCCAACGATCTTAGGGGAATGTTGAGAAAAATTCCCCGGGTCGGAATTTTTATATTTGGGAAATACGGTGGTATTGAAGTTTGGATGTCATAACGTCGCGACCCCCGCCCGGCGGCAAACGACCTGTTTAAGAATTTTTAGACGCCTTAATGAAAGCCTGCTATGCTGGAAAACAAATTTTCACGACATTGTACGCCGGAATTACTGTTGGTGCCTAAATGTCACTTAAAGTTTAATCGTTTCTGTTACAAAGGAATTTTCTATTTGATGGATTGACAATTGTAATTAAAAACACTAGGTTATAAATTTTAATTACAATTTTTATTAAAAGGTTTTATTAGATTAAAATTGCATGATATTTTCATTCATTAATCCCAAATGAGGCATACCGACAAAATCAAGTTGCATCTAATGGGTGCTGTTGCCATTATTTTATCTTCGTTTGTACAATTTTCTCATCATAAACATTACGAGATTATCACACTATTGTACATGTACCTACGCTGTTCACGCGGAGCAGGACCTTGATGAACAATATACTTGATGTACGGTATAGGTACACTAAAAATCATACTCGCAGTTTTTCATTTCTATTTTACACATAATAAGTTGTATGTCGATATAAACACTTAAAGCAGACTAAACTCAAATAATAAATTAAGGATAACTAAAGGTAAATAAAAACTAAATCTAAATTAGCAACTTGAGTTTTTTTTTTCAGGATTAGTTTTTTGACCGTGATCCTTAATATCTCTGAATTAAAACTCCTTTCTTTTATATGTATATAAACTGCTACCATGCACAAGGTGGACACATTAACATTTAACATACCATATCAGCGGGTGAGCAAATTAATATACCTAGTTCAAGTCATTCACTCACTCTAGCTAGTCCGGCTGATACTCATTCATGCAAATTAAAAAAAAAATCCGGAAGGTCCTGTGTGAAGATTCAAAGCCTCAAAGCAAGAGCACATTTGTCAACTTTTGACAGCCAATTAGGCCGTGTCCGGCACACGCACTAATTATGGAATATTAATTGAGCCCTCGAGTGATTCGTCTTGTGGACAGTTTAATACGGCACCGACTTGGAGTTTCAGTTTGGATGCATTGTTTTCCTCACTGATAATGACCGGGATTGCGATGCCCGGAAAAGATTTATTCAGCTTCGGTACGAAAAAAAAAGTTCTGGATCAAAAATTTCAAGTTGACTTAGCCAAAACGACTATCACTACTGTGTTCTGTTGAAGTTGGGCTGAACTATAAGTTCCCATTTTAAAAAAAAAGTTCTTACGGCTGAGTGCATTTCTGTCCATTACAATGGATTGTAGACCAACAATCAAAACAAAGGTGCGCTTCTATCCGCTACGGTGGTGCGTAGCTCCAGATGATGGATCGCGGATTGGCCCGAAACATGTCGAGGTAATCTCGATACAAAAAACGTGAGTAGATCCGTTTATTTCACTATGAGTAAATCTCACGGTAGTTTTATGTTTAAATCAAAACAAAGTTGACAAACAGAGTACTTCACGTTTCGAAGCCTCTTTTGTCATAGTTCAAGTTAGATGGAAGAAGTAGATAATGACAGGTTGTTAACCTGTCGCCTAAAATATAACTTAACCTGTTTCCTCAGTCGCCTCTTACGACATTCACAGAAGAAACGGCAAGGTGGTAATCTAAACCCGACCTACAACGACATAAAACTACATCCAAGAAAATTATTGCTAACATACTCCGTTCAGCTTCGCTGCAATCGGGCGAGGCTGTAAACTCTGCATTAAAGTGAACCCATCCATTCATCATCCTTATTTTTCCTCTTCAATTCGTTACCCTTTTTGATTAAAGTCAACGGCTCCCATCGTACACAATGAAGTGAAAGCACTTGTAAAAAATGTGTACGCACTTCTCGTTCATTTGAAATATTCCAGTTAGAGAAACGAAAGCAGATTGCGATACGTGGACGATTCTGTATTTGCCAAGAACTAGTTCTAGAAACTTTTTTAAGAGTAGTTGCATAAGGAATGGCAACAATGCTACGTTTAATTTCCACATTTGAGACAAGATACCAGCTGGCATGGGACTCCGAGGAATAACATTTTACAGTCGTTTGTTTCGGTTTGCCCGTTTCAAAAAGTTAGTGCATTGGTACCTACTCCTTTTGTAAACGAATTTAGCGTTCACCTGTTTTACTTAGGATCATGTCTGTATTCTCGAGTAGAGTAGGTAGAACACACTAAACGCTATATAGTCAAAGTGATGAACTATTTTACGCTTCAAAGCTGATTTTAACAGATTTTTCAAGTACCAAATTAGACAAAAAAGGTAAAATAGTGACAGGATGCTGGCCTGTCTTTGATGACATACCTCAAGCTTTTTTTTTTGGTTGCCTCTTACGACATTCACGGAAGAAATAGAACACCTTAAACGGTGTTATTTCTTTTTATGATCATTTGATATTTTGTTTTCATTATAGTCATCATATTTCCTGTTTCTAACGAGATTGATCATAAGGGTAGTAATTCAGGTGACATCTTGTCTGATTTCTATTATTAAAACATTAACTAAACGAACAGCATCATTTCGTACAAAATGTAAGCCATTAATTGTTTCCCCTCGTAGATCATTTGTCTATAAATTTACTACAGTGGACTTCTTAATGTAGCACTCGGATCACACGGATCAAAGTTTGCCTATTAACTCGAATCCATCTACAAATCCATTTATCCCAGTACGCAAAGAAGTTATAAATTGTCTCTTTGACGGTAATAAATATTGTAAAGTGAAATATAGTGCTTAAACTAAGAGCCCGAACTGAGACATCTCCACAATGTAGCCGCCCGAGCTTCGAAAAGATCATTTTTCTCTTACAAATGCAGTTTAGAGAAGATTCTATGAAGTGAGTACAATTTCCGCACTTTGAAAGGAATGAAAAGTGGCACGCTCCGACCTGTTTGCACTTTGCGCCGAGCAAATTTTAAAACACTTCAACGTTTTCTTACAAGTATAAATAAAAAGTTTATTTGGTCTCAACGGAACTTCAGCACTTTGTAGAGTATTCTATTTTTATGTCCATTATTAACTTGAAATAAATTTCTTATAGACTGAAAATTACCACATAAAACTGCCAGAAGCAGTTATGTGAGGCAAACAATAAAATCAATTTGCAATAAAACAAATTAGGTCTTTCCAAAACGAGAAACTGAATCCTTGAAAATAGACGTAAAGTTACACTCAAGGCAAAATAAATTAGTACATCCTTAGATAGTTTTGGCTTAAGTATATTACGACAGTCGATTTGTGTTCGGTCATTTGCAGTCAGTCACGTTGCACTCACTTAGTTGCTACTGGTGCTTACCTACATTTTGCTTACTTATTACTATTTTTTGACAACTTATAATAGCATAGAAACTCTACACATGCACAATTCTAGACATGCATAATTCTATTTCTAGATTTTCTTCCCCAAAACGCATAATTCAGGGTACAACCCAAATACATTTACATTTTGCGTACAAAATAATCTAGCAGTCTCGATGTTTGTTTCGCAGTCGGGATATGTTTCACTGCTCCCAGGCAGACGTTTAATTGCGGTATAACTCGTACTATCACGTATTATGCATACGAGTTGGGCAACTTACTAGTTCGCTGGGACTTAGTGCCTGTAAGCCATTGTCGCCAACTCGAGGACGAGACATGTGTTTCATATTTAAGCCGTGATTATTGTCGCATCTTACATGCAATTCTCGACAATATTCTTAGTGGTGATAACCGAGCGCTGCTTTTAGATAATGTACCGTCTGCTGTAAGGTATTGGAAGGAGCTATTAGCGGGACTACTAATGCTTTGATTATAAGTAAATAAACAGACAGTTAAAAGCATCAGCTCTGCGCCTCATAAATCCAGGAAACTTTGTAATAAGTGAACAAGGTTCTTGGAATCATTCGAGAGCACTGCTCCTTTCAGATACTATTATTATGTAGTGACATTTCCTATTTCTTTCTGCTCATTTTGTACCTTGCTAAAATTGCTAACTTTACATGTTTCATAATGTTTAATGCCGGTAGTTTACCGTGGTTGCTGGTTGCTTTCAACTGACGCAAATGGAAGTCTATGATCTTCCATTCTCTGTGTTCATCAGTCGACGTCATACGACTCCTCTGACTAATATGATAATTATAACGAAGACACAGTGCATCTATTTTGTTAATACCGTTTGGCAATCATCGGAAGTAATAGTTTGAATAGTTAATATAATTATCTAATTGGGGTGCCCTTCGTTTCGCATAACGTTTTTTGTCCTAAAAATGTTTCGCTGAGAATGTTTGGCATACTGTTGAATTGCATACTACTCGTTTGTCCTAATAATTTTTACGCATACTCTTTTAAAGTCCTAAAGAATGTTTGTCCTACTATTTATAATGCTAAATTCTAATTACCTAAAGCTTCATATTTCTAACATCGATTGTCCTAACGTGTTCTAAATTAAGGCAGGTCAGATTTCGGTCAGGTTAGGTACGACGACGAGCGAAGCGAGGAGGAGTGTTAGGTAGAACCGTGACCCCACAGCACGCGAGCCGAGCGAGCGTAGCGAGCGTGCCGCGGCAGCGGCCGGCGAAGCGCTACGAGCGAGCTAAACGCCAGATCACAGAGATTGATAGTGTAAGGTTAGGAAATAAAATACTACTACTAAGATTTCTCCAGGCGTTATTATGCGCATCGATCATTCGACAGATAAATCTTAGCCACATCAAACAGTAGGACAAATAATATTTAGGACAAACGATAGTAGGAGCAACAATTTAGGACAAACAAAATTATGCGGAACAATGTGTATGCCATACGTTATTAGAACAAAAGACGTTATGCGATACAACGTTAGGACTAAACATTTTATGCCATCCGATATAGACCCATCTAATTGACATAAATTTATTTTCAATCTCAAATTTATTATTTCAATATTACATACAATGATTTTACCGTGTATGAAGAGATTAATAAAGGATGAAGCAAAATAGGTAGGTATGTCAGGATTGTAGTAAGTGGAACAAAGTAGTTTCTGCCTATCCCTGTGGGACAGAGGCGTGACGGTATGTATTGTATTTTTATGGAAATATCAGTGAAAATTCATAATTCCGTTGTTTAGGTATCTAATGTTAGTGCGTTAGCGTTATAGTATGCAATTTCCAAACTCTGATACAGGCAATGGCTAATTGCAGTTGAACCAATTGATTTCTAATTTACCGTAGAACACTGTCACAATAAACGTAATAAAGATTT
>BHDV01065579.1:98212-128764 GCA_005406045.1 Adoxophyes honmai
GGGGGGGGGGGTTTGGCTACGCCCATGGTAAGAAGTGTGATATAGTTCTTTATGCTTTTTCATGCTTAGCGATTTGTCTTTACGTACCTACCTATATTATTTTGCGGTTGTTATTGTGCCTACCTAATGATTTTTTAGAAAAATCACTATGCTTTGCAAAATGGCTTTGAACTAAGATTTTTGCTGCGCATTCTTTTCGACAATTATGGTTTTTACGGAGAGGTGGTAGATTGAAACAGCTGACTTCAAACTAGTAATATCTTGAAAGCATACATTTGTTAATGTGTGGGAATGAGTCCAATAGAGAGATCTCTCTCCAGGCAGATGTTATACCTACCTGGGGACCGAAGTCCACACAGAGGAAGTTGGAAGTTTTATTTATGCAACTGAACGTCGAAACTTTATCAGCGACATGCAGGATATCATTTTGACAGTAGAAGTTCTACTACTCGACGATAGATGGCGCCAGGGCGCTACATATGCATTATTTAATGCCACCGGAAGATAACAAAATCCGTAAAAATCCATAAAATTCCTAGAAATTATAAAAATATGCGTTCAATCGCATAAGTAGTGTTTTAAATATTTGTCACAGGTTTGTTGAAAGCTGTTTTCGGGCTCCTGATCCCGTGCCTGGGCGCGTGGGGCCTGGATCGCGTGCTGGAGGCGCCGCGCAGGATCGACCGCTACCACGAGAAGGAGCTCTGGGGGCGCAACGTCGAGTACGACGACAAGGGCTGGCCGGTGCACCCCGACACGCACCAGAGGACGGTCCGAGTCGTAAGCAAGTACGAACTCTTCTTGTACTGGCGACGAAAATCATTATACTTACATATACCAGCACCAGTAATATTTAATCGCTTGGGACCACTGCTCACAGACATTGTAGGTCAACTCAACTGACATTTTATATCGGTTCGGGTTGAGTTGAGTCAGACCAGTGGATTTATTCTTAATTCTTAGTTCGCCGCATGCTACAGCCATGTGCGACGTGCGAGCCTCGTGTGCCCACAAGTAGGTACAGATGTAGTGAGAAACTATTTTCCTTCGGGAAAACTCGGATCTTTATCGGAATACGATGACATCCGAACTGTCAATGAATGATCGTATTAAATCAGTGACGTTCTCATATCCATTAATATGGAACTTTATTGTTTAGTGTCAAATGTCAAAATGAATAATGTGATTGTATAATATAGAGATGTTACAACCACTTCCTGTAACTTTGAAAATATCAACTCAGTTTTATTGTCACTAGTAAACCAAATATTATCACCACTTTAAAACATTAATTAAAAGGACAACAAAACAAAACTTTGCTAGAATACTCAGAGTCGTTGCTATTTTTGAATATGCTATTTTCCGATATGATACAGGTTAATATTAAACATAATTTTCTTGGACTGGTTTTCTAACCGTTTTCGAGGTTTTAGCATGGCTATACAACGTTTTTATAAGTAATTTGAAAATAATGATACTATAGCGAATATTTGGATTGCGTATTATCCACTCTATATATACAGGGTGACCTCTAAGACGTAATACAAAACCAATGTTTTAAATACATTTCCCTTGTACTAAAACCCCTGACTAGGTCGCATGTTGTTAAAGTTATCATTAGTATTATTTTTTTACGTTTACATTATTCCTAATTTTTTCCGTTAAATGTGGTCACCTTACCATTACGTTTACAGTAAAAAGTCCTTATGTAATTAACCAAATTGTCTTTGATTATCTGACAGATAAATTATGAAGAAAACTCATTTTGACTGTTCTTGACGTTAGTTGTCTTGTTATCAAACAACAATAAGACTTATCGTGAATTTGTGTAAAATAATAAAATACCTACCTCGTGATCATGCCTACTTGTACACGCCTATCCAGCGGACGGATATGGTAGTGTTCTATTTTACATCTCAGAGTACAGTGCAGACGCAAACACTCTTTCACGAACGTTATCCGGGCAGTGCAACCCCTACTCGTGTATTAATAAACAGAACTATCCGAAATTTAAGGGAATACGGACACTTCTCAGTCCAAATGCACGCCCAAGCTAGAAGCCGCGACACTCAAAAGCGTTCCGGACAAAAATCTTTCGGTATTTTAGTCACCACCCAGAAGCGAGTACAAAAGACGCATCTGCAAGATTTACCACGTGCCAATTTTTATTTGGAAGCTATGAAATGCAGCATGGTTACATCCATTTCACTTCCAAAAATACAAGACATTGTGCCAGCCGACTACCCCCGAAGGGTTCAGTTTTGTCGATAGGTGCTACAAAACCTACAATTAAATATTTTATGGACTGGTGAAGCTACGTTTATAAGATTTGGCTTATTTAACGTTAATAATGAGCACTTATGGTGTGAAGCAAACTCTCATGCAACTCGCAGACACTCCTTTCTGACTCGGTTTTCGGTTAATGTTTGGGCGGGTATTGTGAACAATCATCTAATATGACCGCATTTAATTGATGGAAACTTAAATGGACTAAAGTATGAAGACTTCTTCAGGGTAAACAACATAAGCCATTATTATTACAAGAGGTGCGACAAGAAAACATAGGTAGACTTAGAGACAACCTTAGACGACGGGCGGAGTTTTGTGTACAGGAAGACTATGGCCACATTGAACATATGCTAAAATACGTGTGATTAAGTATGTACTTTTGCATTTATCCGATTGAACAATAAATTTACTTATTTAAAATTGACATTGCTTATTATTCAATTGAACTTTACGTTCAATTCACGTTTAACCATCTGGTTACCCTGAAATTGCCAAACGTGGCAATGGATTTTTGAATTCATGTGCTCTCCCTAACCCTCTTGGGAATACAGGCGGGAGAATATGTATGTATGTATTATTCAATTTAAGTAGGTAAGGAGTAAAGTAGGTACTTAAAGAGTCTAGTTGTGTCTCTTGTAATGATAAAAGATCGATAGCTGTAGCACAGTGTTAAACGTTTTTAAACTTGACAAGTACCTGTGACACTCGATTATGCAGTGTACGGTGACCATACTTTGAGATTTTTATTATTTTTTTTGTTTGAAAATAAGCACAAATTAAACAAGGCTCACCTTAACCAATGAGTTAGTGTATTAAATTCTCTGTTATTAACTGAGCCCGAAACGCTAATTTTGTATTACGTCTTAGAGGTCACCCTGTATATTGGTCTGCTGAAGCGACTTGAGTACGATAAATACGAACTTTTCCGAAAAATTACGAAGGAAAATAGTTTCTCACTACATCTGTAGGTACATCGAAAGCTGGACTCCTTCCAAAACAAAGACAACACAAGTAGGTACAAACTGTTAGAGGTTCCGTTAAGTAGTTAAATATATATACTATATAGTCATACAGGAAAATATCTGATATACAATTTGCGTGACTTGATAAGGGTGTACTAAGTGTGACATATGTCATGAGATGATGATTCTGTATTGTTTTTATCTAGATAAGATTGCGTTATAAAAAACGTTGCGTTATAAATAGGTTTACATACATCATACATATTTTCACGCCTGCATTCCCAAGAGGGGTAGGCAAAGCACATGAATTCAAAAATCCAGTGCCACGTTTAGCAATTTCAGGGTAACTAGATGGTTAAACGTGATATCGCAGTGACAGGCTGCTAGCCCATCGCCCACAATACCTACACTAACCCTATCCCAAAGTAGACGACACCCACGGGAAGAAAGGGGGAGGTGTTATTCTAACCCGGCACCACAAGGGGGTGTGTTTTTTTAACAAGAAATAAACGGCGCGTCCTGTGATACATTGCCAGGAATGTATTTTAAACGAGCTGGTTCAAGCGACGCCCGTTACAAAATTTAGTTTTCTCTCTTCGCGTGTCTGTCTGCTGCCTGGCTCGCAAACTTGCTCGTACTTATACCTCGACTCGTTTTTAATCTCCTTTTCCGCACTCGAATCAAAATATGCGTTATAAGTTATAAGTTATAAACTTATAAAAGTTAAGTTCGAATTGGAATTCCTACATACAATCACGCCTGTGCTCCTAAATGGGGAAGGCAGAGCACACGAAACGAAAACTAACTGGAAACGCTTGGAAAAACTTTTTGTGATAGGTACTTACCTACCTAATAATTTTACTGTAATTTAAATTTCCAAACAAGATTATTTTATTGATTTTTTAAAAGAATTTGAAATTAATAGTTAAACTATTTTGTGAGATTTTTTTGTTTTTGTTTGGTTTTGGTTTTGTTTGGAGAAAAAAGATACCTATCATGCAGCATTCTACAGGTGAAACAATTTACTTTAATATTCCAGATTTTCAGTTTATTCTTTACGAGAGTTGAAATCGTACAAAAATACAAATCCCTCTTCATTATAATATAATTGATGTACATACAGTAGAACCAATTGATTCCTGGCCCATCATGGAACGATTTCTTTCGACGAGCAACGCAATGACGTTCACTGTAAATACTTAGCTTCTATAGTGGGTCAGGGAACAATTGGTTCGATGGTACCCTGTCTTCTTAGTCTTACGATTGAGAATTCTTAAAAAAAATTAAGTTAAAAAACAATAGTAAAAAATATTTTGCAGGCCGATGGAATTCCTACTGAACGTGTTGTTCTTCGTGGTGGCCCCCGGGCTGCTGCTGCTGGACCTGCTGAAGCAGGCGGCGCGCCGCCGGCCGGCCGCCGCGCCCGGCGCCGCGCACAGCGACACCAACAACACCAAGAAGATTTATAGTTCCCACGACTTGCAGGTAGTCATTGCCTTATCTATCACTCTTCTGTTCTCGTAATATTGGGTAATAGGTGTACCGGTTATGACGACACTGCATTTTTACGAATTAGCATGCCCAATACAGTAAGGAATTGCACTTTGATAATGATTTAAGTCAGGGCTGTCTCTTTGATTAAATACATTTTTTTACATATTTTGCGGCCCCCGATGTATTTAGTCATTCTTGTTGGCCCTGGGTCTCATCTAGTTTGGACAGATGATTGATTATTTTATTTTATTTAAGTTTCGCAGCTAAGTGCAATTCCTGACTGTCCGTAGAAGCGAGAGCTGCGCGCGCGCCGCAAGCACAAAGGCCTGCACAAGTGGATGACGCCGCAGGCCGAGGAGCTGTCGGCCAACGTCTGGCGCAAGGACCTGGTGGCGGGCGCGGCGCAGTGCGAGCACGTAAGCAGGCGCTTGCGCACGTCATCGTCTTACGAGTCTACGGGTTACCAAATAGTTAACAGTCTCTGAAAGCAATAGTAGTAGGTAAATAGTTTTGATTTCTGATCCGCCATAGAACCTATTTACAGTAAACTTCATAGTGATGGGTATTGCATTGCTCGGTAAAAGAGATCTTTATGACGTTTTGCGGTAGGTCAGGAACTCAGGAATCAACTAGTTCTACTGTACACAACATTATTGGCACGTTCCCTGGTTATAATTACATATATTATTATGATCGACTGACGTAACGTCTGTGACTTGTATAGAATGTTGCATTTTTGGGAGGTTTAAAACTTAGATACCTATGTAGTTCTTATGTTATTCTGGCGGTTTAGGTACTAAACTAAATGTAAACAAACTTCAATTGTCATAGTTGACAGGTTAACGGGTAGTAAACATTTGATCGGATATTCAAATAGTTTAGCAAAGGAAGGAAAAAATCAAAAATGTCCTTTTGGTGCCTAAGTTTAGGTAGGTAGATATACCAGAAACAATCGGCATTAAGAACACTTAACGTAACGTGATGGCCCATATTAACGGTATGAATTGATCATAGAAGCAATTTCTAATATATAAGGGGACTTAGTCCTTTGTACACATACATAACCCGCGCTTGTATTTCTAAACGGGTTAGACAGATCATAGAAAACTTAGGGGAAAAAAATTAAAGAAAAAAAAAACTAGTTATAATTAATTTTAAGACCATATATTTGTAAAAACTGCAGTTCTTTACGCGGATCGCACAGTTTACCCTAAAATAATAAAAAAATTCTAAAATCATCAAGGTACGGACTACGAGTCCGTAGATGAATAATTTGTTAAAAAAAAAACTTTGACTATTGAGACCTTTTGGGGCCACTTTCAAGTTTAGGTTTAAGGCTGGATATAAATGGTACAATACTGACGGGTTGCTAGCCCATTGCCTACAATATTGCTTAACCCATTTCCTTAGTAACCTCTAAACGGAGAGGTGTAATTCTAAACCCCACACCACACGTGACTTAGTGCGATACATGAAATCAATTAATTAATATGTATAATGGAAAAAAAAAAACAAAAAAAGTTTTTTAACAAGTAATTAATAAACTAGTTCCTCGGGTCTATTTTGATATGTATTGTGGAGTTATAGGTATATATAATATTCTGCAAGGAGAAAGAAATAAATACAATTGAGAAAAACTGAAAACAAATATCTATATGATTAATATGGCCAGCAGCTGCCGAAATTCAAAAACCAATAAGATTAATATGACCCTTGTCACTTGTCACAAAGTGACATTTTTAATTTTCGACACACTATGTGACCATATTTTCAGTTGTACTCACATTTCACTTAAAAGTTAAAAAAAAAAAAGTATACAAAAGTAAGCTTGAAATAATCGTAAATTATTTATGAGTATGATTATATAATACTAATGTCAAAAATAGAACACTTTATTTTAGCTAAAAGTCAACAGAAACAAAAAAACATTAAAACTGATGATTTGCATCCGTGACACGTGGTTTCATATCGACTGCCATTGCAGGACCAGCGTTGCCGCAGGGAAGGTGGTGGCGACGCCTGAGTATTACTCGCACATAGACGTAACAGAGCATATAAACAAAGTTGTAGATCTCGCTATAGTTATGGGTGTGAAGCGGTATGGCCATATTTTTCGGCTGGCCTTATTCGACCCAGGTACACCTTATATCAGATCAGTAAATAATAAGTAAGATTCCTTTGCTAAACTATTTGAACATCCAATAAAATTTACCTGTTTAATCTGGCATTAAGTTAATAACATTTATTTCAGTACCTAAACCGCCAGAGAATAACATCCTTACGACAAACCTCATAAATGAATCGCCGCTATGACGAAAGTTTGGGTATGACATTGTATACTTGCCTCTTGAATGAACGGACGCTAGAGACAGTGATACAAACACCTAACCCGCGTTGGGCGGCGGCAGGCGCTGCCGCTGCTGCGCGGCGGCGCGGGCGCGGCCTCCGGCGCGCACTCCTCGGCCAGCGACTCCGAGCAGGAAGACACAGCCTTCGTGCTTATGCACATGCAGAAAAGCACAGAATCACTCGCCGTAAGAGCTCATTTAATCTAAAATGTACGAAACACTGACATGCTCGTTGTTTATTTCCAACAAATAAATGAACAAACTTCGTCAACTCAGCTGCGAGTCGAACTCAGACACCGATATTTGAATTGTTTATACGAATATTTTATTAAGGTACCTGGGTCGAATATGGCCAGCCGAAAAATATGGCCATACCCCTACATAGCCATAACTATAGCGAGATCTACAACTTTGTTTATATGCACTGTTACGTCTAAGTGTAAGTAATGCTCAGGTGTCGCCACCATCTTCCCTGCGGCAACGATGTTTCTGCAATGGCAGTTGATAGAAACCACGTGTCACGGATGCAAATATTCACACATAAGTTTTAATGTTTTTTTTGTTTCTGTTGACTTTTAGCTAAAACTATGTAGTCTATTTTTGTCATTACTGATCGCAAATTATATGGGTATGTTTTTTTTCAAGCTTACTTTTGTATATTTTTGTTTTTTAACTTTTAAATAAAATGTTAGTACAACTGCAAATATGGCCACTATGTGGCCATATTAATCTTATTGGTTTTTGAGTTTCGGCAGCAGCTGGCCATATTAATCATATAGATATTTGTTTTCAGTCTTTCTCAATTTTATTTCTTTCTTTCTCCTTACAGAATATTATTATAACTCCACAATACATATCAAAATAGACCCGAGGAACTAAGTTACTAATTACTAGTTAATAAAATTTTTTTTTGGTCTTTTTGTCCATTTTATGTAATTAATTAATTTAATGTATCGCACTAAGTCACGTGTGGTCTGATGTTTAGAATTACACCTCACCATTTCGTCTGTGAATATCACAAGAGGTTACTGAGGAAATGGGTTAAGCTATATTGTAGTCGATGGGCTAGCAAGCTGTAGTATTGTACCATTTATATCCAGCCTTACGCCCAAACTTGAAAGTGGCCCCAAAATGTCTTAATAGTCATAGATTAGTCTATGTAAAGTTTTCTGTGATCTGTCTAACCCGTTTAGGAATACAAGCGTGGGGTTATGTATGTGTACAAAGGACTTACCCCTTACGTATAGAAATTACTTCTATGATCAATTCATACGGTTAATATGGCCCATCACCTGGCCATATTCACATACACTGTCGGAAATATGGCCATTTTCCCAACTTTCAAAAAATTAATTCCCAACCCTGACCTATTATATTCTAGATATTTTTGTGCCTGCCATATATTACCTAAATAAACACATTATCGAATAAATAGGGATTCGTCACTTCCAGTATTATACAAGTGCTTTATATTTAGTGTCAAACCTTAACGTGGCCATATTCGACCCAGGTACCTTATTACACTCCTTTCTGAAAAACTTCTTTCATTAAATTAATTTCAAACTCATATATGTATTTGTAAGAAGCACTAGATCATGAAAAAAGATACAAAGAAGCATACTATCAAAATTTTCGTATCTCGTCAGATAGCAGAGTTGTTGTTAAAAAAACAATTTTATCCCTTTTTCAAAATGACGGAAAACCCACATAGAAAATCAAGGTCGACAATTTTATTTAAAATTAAGCTTTGGCATCCCCGTGTCATATCAAAAATTTAGCTTTCTCCATTATTATTTTTTTGATAATAAAAGTTCCGTTACTCGACGCTGGGTGCCGCTTGGGTGCTACTCTAGAAAATGTTGTTTACTCCTGACTCTTTTTAGGTTTTTGAAAGGAAGACCCAGTTTTGTTGTTATTATTTTTTAAATCATGATTTGAAAAAAAAAAATATTGCATAAATGAAATTAAAATAAGATGTCTTCGATATTTTACTTAGAATTAAGTTTGGATTTTATGACTTAGAAATGCAACTTATTATAAAACTCCCCAAAGCGTGCACTTTGGAACCTGTTGACCTTCTGTCTATTCCTATCCTGAATACGGTATAATAGAGTAAGCTTAATTGGGCGGGGCACGTGCGTCAACGTTACGCGGGTATCCGCGCGACTCGCCTTAAAGCCCTAACAGACGACCAAATTTGGTTTGGACCGAACCAAGAACTTTGTTTGCTCCAAACGGTTTGCTCGACTCGCCACACCATCACACCCAACCAACGCGGTTCAGTGCCTTTCGTGCTACCGTACAGTCGACAATGCCTCCGACTTTATCCAAACAAACCAAAATCGCGTTAGTTGTGGCAACCGTCGCAGCTATTACGCCTACCAAAAAGCAGAGGAAATAAAGAAAATAATGGACAAATGGGTTTGACATTTTTGTAAAATTATTCATAGCATCTTTGCTACAGTAAAGTTCGTGACTTGAGTCCCACAAACATGGAAAATATTTATAGAGCTCTAACATTTCCCATATTTTATTTTTTTCTATTATATTCACGGGTTCTCGATCTGACGACATTGTAACGTGTGTCACACTCGGAGGTTGAATTCCGACTAAAGCGCCGAACGGTTTGGTTGGTGGCTGGGCCACACGATCGAATTTGGTTCGGTCCGAACCAAATCTGTTGGCAAAACCATCGAACAGAGCGAACCGTCAATAATAATAATAATAATGTTCGGCCAACCGCTGAACACACGTTCGAATGGTTTGAAGCCAACCAAGTTCGTGGTTCGGTCCAAACCAAATGTGGTCGTCTGTTAGGGCTTTTAGTCCGCAGCTTTCATTTATGCGTGACAGTTGAGCGAACAATTTTCTGGAAATATGTAAATATGCCCTATTGTGCAGTCATTTAGCCCCAACAGACGACCAAATTTTGTTCGTACCAAACCAAATTTGGTCGTCTGTTAGGGCTTTTAGAAGGTAAAAACGAAAGCCACAACAAAAATATTACTCATGGCGGCATTTCGTATCATCGGTAAGTGCTATTTTATATTATTTCGGGTTTTTTTTAGCATTTTTATTCCGCGTGATATTTCTGAGCTAATTGATATTCAAAACTGAGCTTTATGTGACAGACATTAGGTCGATTCCTACCTGTGTCAAATAATCTTATAAAATACGGATAACTCACGTTATAAATCGAGTTTAGCTCGAAATGTTTCGGACTAATTCGTAGCCCTTCATCTAGGAGCCGCGGCAGCTGCAGCTGCCAAACGCGAACCTAAACTCGAGCTAAACTCGATTTATAACGTGAGTTATCCGTATTTTATAAGATGAGTGAGTCTCACGGTAGTTTAATGTTAAATGTGTCAAATAATGATTGTTTTCTCGAACTTTCTCGTACCTAGTACGTTGAACTTGCGAAATTAGTGAGAGGGTATTGTCGATAAAGTTATCGATAATTGTTTTTTTAGTTTCGAATAAATAGGTGAAATCAACTGTATTAGATTTCCTCATCATCCTGTTCAGAAGGATAAAACTGGCCAAGTGCGAGCCGGACTAGCGCACAAATGGTTCCGTACCAAAAACAGCAAACAAAACACGTATTTTCTATGGGAGCCCCCTTAATTATTATTATTATTTTGATTTTAGTATTTGTTGTTATAGCGGCAACAGAAATACATCATCTGTGAGAATTTTAACTATCTAGATGTCACGGTGCGTGATATACAATCTGGTGACAGACGGACGGACAGACAGCGAAGTCTCAGTAATAGGGTTCCGTTTTTACCCTTTGGGTACGGAATCCTAAAAATGGATCGAGGCGACTGGGATTATTATGTCATTACTACAAAATGCTACAGATATTTAAATTGCATAGCTGTTCCAACTCGAAATACGAGTATGTACGAGTATGATGTAATGAATGCATGTATACATTTTTTATTTTAGAAAATATTTTACCGTGCAATATCTCAAAAGGTAGATCTATATAATAACGAAACCATCCATGCGTCTGTCTGTCACTCCCTGTTTTCTCTAAAACCTTTCAACCAAAAATAGATACTAGTGTAAGTTTAGTTTTTTTTTTAATATTTAATACTAACTAACTATGTTATCATTTTTATAGATTAGTAAAGTAAAGTAAAAAACTCTTTATTGTACAAAAGAAAATAGAAAAGATTAGTTAGATTAGAATATAAAAAGATTAGTACTGGAGATTACGTATGGAACCGTGTCCACTGCGGTAGTTGTGCAAACGTTCCGCGGGCGGCGCTGTCTCAGTTTCCATACAATTTTTGCGATAACTCGCAAACAAAATCGTTATCGACTGCATGATCGTTTTGGACACACTAGACGTACTGCTTCGTCCTCCCTCCCGCGTCTCTGTACCGCGCGGGCTAGGACTCAGTTACGCGGTCTGTCTATAGTTAGCTGATATCGATAGGTACATGCTTGTACATCTCTAGTTTTGAAAATGCGTTGTAGTTCGGTTACTCAACGCATGATGGCAGTAGTTTCTGTGTATATTTAAGAGGATAGGAGTCGCACCACATCTCCATACAAACGTAGTCCCCTGTTTTCTCCGTGAATAATGACATTAGAGCAAAATTTTTTTTACATTATATTTGTATCGTTTGTGGCTATGCCAATATGATTTGCTTTTATCGATAGTCTAAAAAAAAAATTGAAAATCGATAAAAGCAAATCATAGGGGCATAGCCACAACAGATACAAATTTAATGAATTTTTTTTTTTTTGTTCTATGCTATGTCATTATTCACGGAGAAAACAGGGGACTACGTTTGTATGGAGAAGTGGCGCAACTCCTATACTCTTAATGGTCTAATTACTGTGAAACAGAGGCATTCTACTAAAATACCTATTAAACAACTCGAAAATCTCAAAATGATAAAACTCGTAAAAAATAAGCTGCTGGTGTGATCGTTGATATGATACAAGAAAACGTCTTGATCCTAGCTGCTAGCGAGTAGCTACGCAAATCGACGACGTCCATTCTCAAAGTACTTATCTACTGCAGGCTGCCTCGCCTTAATGTAGCTTTTAACTTAACGCAATGGAGACTTATTTCTTATTTCATCAATTACATTGGAGGTACCTTTTTAATTTTATACACCAGCAAATTCTTTGCAGAGAAGTCAGAAGAAACCTTACGCTTCGGGCACCTCGAGCGCGGGTCTCCAAGCCAAATACCCGACCCCGCTTAGGACTTGCCAGCCTGCTTGCAATTCTGTTATACGGAAGCACTATTAAAAACTTACCATTTATTGTTTCGTGTATCATTTTATGATGATGAATATGTAGGTACCTACCCCGACAAGTTTTACTTTTTTCTCACAATTTAAATTTTTCTTTAATGCTACTTTAAGTGTTTCTCAAATTCCGAATACCTTTTAGCCTAATAAAGTAAGGATAATTAAGGTAAGAATCTCGGAATTCGAGATACTCAGCTGGAAGTTCTGTAAATACTTGCATATTGAGGCCCTAAAAGTTGTCTCAAAACCTACATAGGTATTCTAGTCTAGGGTGTGTGCAACTATTAAATTTCAAGGTCAAAAGTCACAAAAATCGTTTTTTTTTCTTTTGTAAATATCTCGTTTCCTATGGGTTTTTGCTATTTGTGTTTCTAATCAATATTGTAGAATACAAAATTCTCTACAAATTTTGCGTCAAAAATTTTTTATACGGTGAAACGTTTTCGAAATATAGGTCGGAAAGCGCGCGGTCACAGTATCACTTAAGGCCTTGGGTACTTCGATGGCCAAAACGACACAGATATTGTAAAACTTCAAAATGCTGCAGAAGTTGATGGTCGGGGGCACGGCCGTGCCCCCACTAAGTCGAGCGCGAAGCAAGCACTGCCGTACCATCCTTTACTGGATCCATTTCGCCGCGTTTTCAGGCACCTATTTGAGCACTTCTGGATAAGACCAGAACGCTGAAATTCTAGTAAGCTCATTTAGTTCCGAAGTTAAACGAAAGCAAAGTTTCGCATTTTCGACACTCACTCACTCATGATCATCAAAATAGAACTAGTACCTACTTCCCATAAACTCAACATACAAAATTAGGGATTAATGACTACATAAAGGCAAAAATATAAAAACTGGGATAATTGAAGATCTGGAGTACCTGGTGACCCTGATTAGAAAGTACTAGAGCCCAAACAAACTACTGTCGAAATCGACATACCTAGAACGAAGTTATTGGCTAATCTGTGGATATTTTTGCTACGGCTACGGTATATGTGATTGGTTGATTCGATTGATTACTCGAAGACGCCTGGACCGGGTTGGAAAATTCTTTTTTTGTTTGAAAGGATATAAGCTTCTTGATTATAGCCCTAATAGCCCTAACAGACGACCAAATCTGGTTTGCTCCGAACAACAAACTTGGTTGGCTCCAAACCAAATTTGGTCGTCTGTTCAGCGGTTGGCCGAACATTATTATTATTATTATTGACGGTTTGCTGGTTCGATGGTTTTGCCACCAAATTTGGTTCGGAACGAACCAAATTCGATCGTGTGGCCGAGCCACCGAACCGTTTGGCTGTTTGGCACTTTATTTTGCAAATCTTTTATTTTTTTCCTGTTCTTTTTGGTAGGCGTAATAGCTACGACGGTTGCCACAACTAACGCGATTTTGGTTTGTTTTGATGAAGTCGAAGGCATTGTTGACTTGAGGTAGCACGAAAAGCACTGAACCGTGTTTGACAGGTTCGATGGTGTTTGGAGCAAACCAAGTTTGCGGTTCGGTCCAAACCAAATTTGGTCGTCTGGCGAGTCGAGCAAACCGTTTGCAGCCAACCAAGTTTGTTGTTCGGACCAAACCAGATTTGCTCGTCTGTTAGGGCTTTTACATGAACAAAGATTCTGGTGGCAGTGGCAACACTGTCAGTAATGCCCGCCATTCATTATAGCTCCGGGACGTGGGTTTTTCCTAAAACTCGATCAACGTGGTCCAATTTGATCGTCAATGGCGAAACCCACGTCCGCGCACGATATTTTCGGCGCGTCGCGCCAAACTCACCGTTGACGCCGGATCCCACGTCCAAGCCATCAGTTCGTTCGTCAGTGTTGCCAATTTAGCAAATTACGCATCTAGCATATTTTTTGGCATATAATCATTAGGTAAATATTTAACCATGAACTTTCTTTAAATGACGTTTAATTAGAAACGTCAATAAAAACAAAGTTTACCATAGACACGTTTTGTCATTTTCATGTTTCCCTTTTTATCAGCCACTCTTTTTCTTGCCTTTGTTTAACTTTATATTTTATTGTAATCTAGTCGTAAAAAAATAATGTTTGCATTGTTGTATAAGTAAGTCAAAAAACGCCCTCGGTGCTTTCCTACACCAATCGCATTCTTTGACTCCTCTTATAAATTTATTGCATTAAGTATTATAAAATTAAATGACGTTCTGTTTAATTTGACATTAAAAAAATATTTTCTAGCATTATTTTACGACAGTTAACATATTTTAGGCATAATTTTAGCATTGCGTTGGCAATACTGTTGAGAACTGAAGAGCCGGTGCGACGCCAGTCAATGGGCAAATCCAGTTGTCCTAAAACTACCGGCGTCGCTCCATTTGGATGTGGGTATGGCTGTCATCCCGGAGCTATCATGAATGGCGGCCATTAGATCGAGATCGACGTTCGTTCCGTTCGACGTTCGACAGAGTCAGTCAGAGTCAGAGTATGACCAGTGTTGCCAACTTAGTGGTTTTACCACTAAATCTAGTGGTTTTGGCACCCCAGTTAGTGGTGTAAATTTGCATTTAGTGGCTGGTGGTTTTTTTTTAGTGGATTTTATCAGAGGATTTTTATCTAAAATTGCTTATGCAATTTTTCATGGAGACACATTTTTATGCTAGAAGATACCTTTTCATTCCATAATCGACGAAAATATTTTAGTGGGAAATTTAGTGGTTTCCAGATTTTGAACAGTTTAGTGGTTTTCTGGTGGTTTTGGAAGAAAATCTGGTGGGGAGCTAGACTAACCGTTGGCAACACTGAGTATGACAGGGCAGTGCATAGATTAGATTACTCTTGGTCGGCTCGGTTTTACTTCTACCTTACAGAAGCAGGTGACTTCTCTAGACTGATAATCAGTTCATATTATCTTATCGCAGTTTAAAAGTGCCTATTAAAATTGCGTAACAATATTTACATTATATTAGGCGATGTGAGTTATGCGCATTCTACTGAGACCACTTATTGCGTCTAGACAGGCAGTGCGACAGCACGTAAATAAAGCTATTCCGATAAAACTAAGGCATCCGTTCACAACAGGTAAGTGTGCCACCCGTGGCCCCGCGTCGCGCTTGGCGGCCGCACGGAAAAACTTCGCCGCCTCCGGCTTGGCAGCGTGCCAGAAACGCGCCTGCTGGTTTTACGTCGACGCTTTTACAGTTCGGTTCCGTATTTACAGCTTTGGTTTGGAGAGCAATGGAGGATAAAGAGGCCTTGAAAAAGCGATTAACTCCACTGCAATACCATGTAACTCAAGAAGCAGGCACAGAGAGACCCTACACTGGTATAGACCCTTAATAGATCTTAAATAGCATTTGCACTTCTTTGTGATTAAATTTTTGTAACTATACTATTGTATTCCAGGATGTTATAATAAATTCTACAAAGAAGGCATGTACGTTTGTGTTGTCTGCAGACAAGACTTGTTTAGTTCCAAGACTAAGTTTGACTCGGGTTGTGGCTGGCCAGCTTTTAATGATGTGCTGGCCAGAGAGAAGGTTACCCTGCATCAAGACACGAGTGCAGGTATGTATTAGTGATACTTGATACTTGTCGCCTGCTAGCCTCCCATTTCAGCCAGTTCTCACTTTTAACTCGCTTTATCAATTCATACATCATGTCACTGCTTAACCATTGAGTATAATAGTATATTTTCAATGTCATGACTAGTCATTTTGTCTTAAATAGATTACGTTCTTTATCTTTGCTTGTACATGTTTTCGTTTTATTGCAATATGATACCATATATTATAATTTATAAATCGGGTAGATTGGTAGATGTAATTTTTTCAAATTCATGATTTTTGATTAAGCTAGTAACTAAAACCAGTCATATGTTAATTATGATATTATTTGCTTTAGATTATCATAATCTTGGCAGAAAAATAATGATTTTATTGAATCTAATGCTATAGTTTTACCTATCTGATTTTACTATTAGGTACCTTTCTGAGAAATATTTTATGTGAAAGGATGTTTGATACTTGAGAAGGTTGGGCATATTCTGAAATAAATTATTGGACACATGTCCCGAATTTGTCGAGATTTGTGAGATTTTAGATAAAATGAATATCATATCATATGTAATAAACTATTGCCTTAAGTAATCAAAGGCTCAATGTTTGACATTTTGCAAATTTTTTACTGTGAAATATACTGTATATTTTTTAATATTCTAACAATCAACGAAATAAACTTGTCTACAATGAACATCTACAAGATATATGCATACTTAAATATAATTAATTGAATACTATGTATTCTGTCCCTATGTAGATGCCTACTGACTAATGACTACTCTGTCATAATTACTTACCTTCTAATGTCCTAACAAACTTTTTATTCATTATTATTTGTAGCTTCATAGTTGATGAATTTGCATGGTGGGAGGTCGCTCTAATCTAGTCTTAAGTATCTTAACATTAAAATACTTACCAACTTACTACCTATAAATACATACATTTGTACACTACCGTCAAAAAGTTTAAATCCGAAATAAAACTTACCTATTTTAAACATAAAACCACCGTGAGACTCACACATAGTGTAATAACCAGAGATCGGAAAAATTTGCGACATTGTTTGCAATTATGTGGACATGACTCCAAAATTAATCAAACTGTTAATTAATTATTCTTTGAAATATAATCTGAATTTTTGGAGATAATAGTTTACTTATAAAGTGCTTATAATACTATAATAACTTTAAAAAAATGACGTTACGACGACGATGAATTACATAAATAATTATTAGCAAACGGTTCATATTTTAAATGGGTATCGTTTCCATGAATATTTATATAGTTATAATAAATAAATAACGATTTGGAAAAAATACTGTCATTTTTTTTTAATAAACCAATACTTTAACAAACTTTTGTATTCATTTACTAGGAATCCAATTATATGCCAAGTACAAAATGAAAATAATGATGCTAGAAGTGGCTGCGAAGCGTGAAATAGTTATAATTATGGTTATGTCTATTTCACGTTTCGTGTGCTCTGCCTACGCTATTTGGGAACGTAGACGTGATTATAGTATGTGTGTATGTACGTATGTAAAAAATTAATTAACTGAGTAACATTTTGATTAATTTTGGAGTCATGTCCACATAATTGCAAACAATGTCGCAAAATTTTCCGATCTCTGGTAATAACGGATCTACTCACGTTTTTTATACCGAGATTAGCTCGACATGTTTCGGGTCAATCCATGACCATCTGGAGCTACGCGCCACGGCAGCGGATAGACGCGCACTGCGCTTTTGGGTCATGGGTCACCGATTGACCCTAAACATGTCGAGCTAATCTTGGTATTAAAAACGTGAGTAGATCCGTTATTACCAAACTTACCTAGTTAAATTTCATATATTTCATTAACAAAACTTGAAATCGGATGTGCTAGTATAGTGTAATTAACACTATTATTATTTGTGCAGCTGTAAAATTTTTTAAGCAGGTCTAAAAAATACACAGCTGCAAAATTTTCATAAATTTGCATTTGCAAAAATTACGTTTCATTCGTATCTCTCACACGTTTTTAACAAAATAACACTGGTATTGTTAAATTTAACATATTGTGATAATGTTACAATTAAAAAAATAAGGATAAAGAGCTATCTAAACAAATTATGGCACTTAAGAGGTAAAACAATGTCATAGTGTCTTTGCTTGACAAAGGAAATTATGTTTTTATCTATATTAAGTATTACAATATTTTACGATTTGTTAGAAATCAGTGGGTATTAAATACGTTTAATGTAAATGCTCACCAAAAACAAGTATTTTTATTAAAGAGGAAGAAATAAAATTTTAACTGTTAAAATATTATGAATATTAGTTGACTACGTTAGTTAATTATAATGAAACATCATGGTACCTAACAATATTTATTATATTTATGTTATGCTGCCTGTGATCGGCTCCATCTGCAGGATGCTGATTATGCGCATGCAGTCTCCGACTGTACTGATTTTGATTTACTGAAATCTTTACTACATAGTAATTCATTTTGTACATAGATATTAGTCTGGTTCATTTCAAAAGAATATGTTTATTTGGCCCTTCTTTAAATGCTGGGTGATAACAAAGTAGAAACAAGGCAGAGACTTGAATAAGCCCAAACACGAGATTAGTGTTGTGCAAAAATCACGATGTATCCCGAACAAATCCCGGTCTTACTAGGTTATATTTTGTTTTTTTTTACTACTGTTCACAGAACCAAAAGAAGTATTTAATTCAGCCTATACAACTAATTACACTACTTAACGAATATTATCACGATGTAAAACTGCATTTTTGATATGCTATTTAGATTTTTTCAAAGTGTGTGAATGTGTATTTTGTAATCGAAAAGTTTTTGTAAAAAATCTGCAAATGTTAAGAATTTAAGGACATTAGTTAGTTTAACCTTTTGACCGCCAAAGACGCCATATCACGTCATCGCAAGTCAGTGCCCGTGACGCCACGACGTTAAATGGTGCGTCGAAGTTATTGCGAAAGAACTGAAATATAAAATGCTGCAACATTTTTTCTAGGTTTACTTTATTTATAGGTAGTGTAAGTTATTTTATACCTAATTTAAATAAAATAATACAGCACCATTCGAAAAAAAAACAAGCATTATCTAAGAGCCGACTCACGTCGTGGCGTTAGGAGCACAGCGTTTCACTTTGCGCCTCGGCGGTCAAAAGGTTAATAGCTCGGAAAGTATGTTGAAGGGTAGGTATACCCGGGTAAGCAGGTATAGTATATTTGTTTAGGTAGTTAAAACAATGTAAACAATCTTGACATGTCTTTTTATTGAAATACACAGTCTAAAAATGAAAATCGTTACACTATACAATTCAATTATGAAAGTAAATGATTTTTTCATACCTCAATTGTAAAATGTAAAGATTTTGATTTATACACACGCGAGCAAAAGTATTGCATCACTTTAAATTTTTTCGTATACATCATATAACTTTGTAGTTTTCGGTTTGATCTCAAAAATTCTGGTACCAAAAGAAAGCTTATAATGTAAGGATCTTGAAAACATGACAATTTTATAAAAAATCTGTTTCAAAACCTGAAAAAAAAAAGGTTGATGAAAGTAGCTGCAAAATGGCCCGTAAATAAAATGGACAATGTTTGAATTAAAGGCTTGTTTTTAGAAAATAACAAGATATTTGATACAAAATTATTATTAAATTAATATCGCGTATTGCCCCCCGTGCCCTGACGGTACAGTTAAGGCGGTTTTGCATTGATCTGATTAACTTCTGGACGTAACTCTGAGGAATAGCGTCCAACCTCCCTTAGGTAAGCGCGCGGACACTCTCGCGGCATGACAAAGGATATTGTCTAGCATAAGTGTAAGCCCCTCATCAAAACTACCCGCATAAAGAACAACGACCTCTGCCAGAACATTCGTTATGTTCCCGGAAGAGGTCAAACCACCGCCACGACCTCCCAAGCACGAGAACCAGCTCAGAGAGCGCGTCGTACGAAATGACGCCCCAAAGCGTCGCGGAACCACCTTCTTTAACGACTCTACCTGAAAAGCAGCACTGAGAAATGCATTTTTCTGGCCTTCTGTAGACTCTTCCTCGTCGGTCGTAACCATTGAGACTCATTCTGCACTCGTCTTATGACAGAATTGGGGTCCATTGCTCGAGGGATCAATCCTTATGAACTTATGCAAATTGTTTTCAAGCTGTACGGTAGCGTGGCAGCAACCTGGACCCCGTCGCAGGCTTCTTAGGTATCAAATTAGCTGCCTTGAGTCTTCTTCTCACTGTCCACTTGCTAGCAGCTACTCTTCACCCCTCACGCAAACGCTGCTGGATGGCAACACCTGTCTGGTGACGATTTCGGAGAGATGTCGAGACCGTGAATCGGTCGTTTCTCTCTGATTTGCCCATTCTGCGACCGCTTCGTGAACTGTAACTAAAAGCTCCAGGTTCCTGGATCCTCTGGTAAACTCTTCAAACGGTAGATCGGCTCAGATTCAGTTCGTCAGCCACAGAAAGTTGAATACGCCCTTCTTGCAGGAACCCGACTACTACGGCGACCTGGGCTTCGATGGTTTCCATTTTTTCCATGGATTTTCCACAGGATAATATGCGGAGATCTGTACCGATCAATTTCTGAAAAGTGGCTTTTAAGAAAATATCTTCCAATAAGGGTCAAAAGTCAGCGCGAATGTGCGGTCATCCGGGCAAGTCGTAACACGTTTAGGCTCGCAAACCAGGAAAATGGCTGTAAGTTGAAAAATCCTGAGCCGATATTTATGATTCATAGCTTTTTGTGTAGCTAATATTCCAATAAACATAATTGCATTCAATTTTTTTTGACAAATAAACCAAATTACAAACATATTGGGTGCAATCGAAAAAATGCAAAGTGATGCAATACTTTTGCTCGCGAGTGTAAAGTGTACGTTTAAATAAAAAGACACGTCGAGATTGTTTATATTGTTTTAACTACCTAAACAAATCTACTATAGGTAAGTCTTGAAATTGAAGTTAAAATTTAAGTTTAAGTACATACGAGGGCTGCACTGAAAGTTTCGGGAAACTAACATTTTTTATCACGTATTATACCTTTTTACAATCGTCAAAGTTTCTATATCTTAAAACACTGGCCACATAGAAAAAAAAAACAATGGTTCGGTTTCAATTGTTTTTTGAACTTGATGAGTCGCTGCTCAACATGGAATTGTCACGTGAAAATTTAAGAGCTATGATTTACTACGACTTTAAAAGTGGATTAACACAAAAATAATGTGGAGACCGGATGATTGCTGCTTTTAATAATGAAGCCCCTTCTATGACCACAATATACAGGTGGTTTTCGGAATTTCAACGTGGCCGTGTTTCCCTCATGGACAATGTGCGTGAAGGTCGACCAAAATCGGCAGTCACGCAAGAAAACATCAATGTTGTGCGTCAACTGATTACGGAAGACCGACATGTGACATATCGGGAAATTCAGGAGTCTCTGGGCATTGGAATGAGTTAAATACAAATTATTCTACAGCAAGAGTTAGGCGTGCAAAAATTGTTTTCCCGGTGGATACCTCATCAGTTGTTCGACGAACGGAAAACGACTTGTGTCGATTAGTGCCCCGAAACTTTAAATAAAATCAACAGAGGAAGCTCAAATGCAGTTTTTAGTATTGTATTGGGTAATGAGTCATGGATATACGCTTATGAGGCTGAAACTAAAAACCAACTTCGAGTATGGGTCTATGAAGGCGAGATTAAGCCGACAAAAGTGGTTCGCTCTCGCAGCACGGCCAAAAAGATGGTGGCTACTTTTCTCTCCAAATCGGGTCACGTGGCTACAATTCCTCTTGATGACCGTAGAACAGTCAATGCCGATTGGTATGCAACCATTTGTTTGCCGAGTGTGTTTGGTGAACTGAGAAAAAAAACCTCAATCGTCGCATCATCCTTCACCATGACAATGTCAGCTCCCATACGGCTCGGTTAACAAAGGACTATCTAGACGGTGAAAAATTCGAATTACTGAACCATCCTCCATACAGCCCTGACTTAAGCCCCAATGACTCTTTCACATTCCCCAAAATCAAAGACAAGTTACGTGGTAAGCAGTTTCAGGCGCCAGAAGATGCCGTGGAGGCGTACAAAACGGCCATTTTGTCGACCCCACCTTCAGCGTTCAATGAGTGCTTCAAAAACTGGTTTGAACGTATGTAAAAGTACATTTAATATAAGGGAGAATACTTTCAAAAGCAATAAAATTACTTTTGATCATTTTAACTGGATATTTTTTTCTATTCCCGAAACTTTCAGTTTGACCCTCGTATAGCAAGCCCTCAGCAAAAACACTTTCCTTTTAATGAATTATTACACTAATAGCGCTTTAACTAAAAGTTAAGCCCAAATGCTTCTGGTTAAAAAAAAAAGGCGTGCCAAGGTACTAATCTTCTTTTGACCTTAGAATTTGTTCGTAGGTATAATATGTTAGATTTATAGTTTTAATTCGCATAAAAAATGTGCAATATTGCGATAGTTACATTTAAACGTTTACGTTGTGTATAAATAAATGTTTAGTTGTTTACTGCTCAGTAAACTATGTACGATTTTACTCACCCATATACGCCAACTATTCTCGCAGAGAAAAATTCTTCTTAATTTTGCAAAATTTGCAGCAAAATTTTATTAGACTAAATTTGATTTTGCTTGTAAAGCGTAGTTTCACGCACCCTGTGGGTGTCTCAATAACGTTGTACACTCGGCGTCAAAAAAATCGCACATCTTCAAGACTTTCGTTCGAGG
Organism: Adoxophyes honmai; assembly: GCA_005406045.1. Classification (NCBI taxonomy): domain Eukaryota; kingdom Metazoa; phylum Arthropoda; class Insecta; order Lepidoptera; family Tortricidae; genus Adoxophyes; species Adoxophyes honmai. The sequence goes on from BHDV01065579.1 coordinate 120,868, forward strand.
GAATATAAACCTTATATTATGTATGACGAGATATGACTATGTGCTATTATTTAAAAGGTAATGAAACCCTCTATCAGAAAATAACATTTGACACTTAACCCTGCAAAGAAAAAAAGAAAAATTGCCAGGAAAAAGGAAGAATCGTTTATTTGCACAAAAATAACAAAAATTAAAAACCCAACAATAAAAAAAATAGAGATTAAAACTTAATTTTAAACCTCGTGTTACCTCCTTTATCTCTCCAAAGATCTTCCAGGCGGTCAGTCATGGACCTGATGAGTGCCACGATATTCTCCTGAGGAATGTTATTCCACTCCTCGATGACGACATCTCGAAGTTCATAATGAGTGCTAGGAGGACGATCGCGGGATCAAACCCACCTCTTCAGCTGGTCCCATTGGTGCTCGACGGGGTTCAAGTCGGAAATAATGCCAATTAGCCAATCCGTAAATGTGATGCCAGCAGCTGGCAGGTAGTCCGGAATGATCAATTCTGCATGGCTGCGGACATTGTCGTGCATAAATTGGAAGCCAGGTCCAATCCAATCAGCGTAGGGGACCACATGCGGATCCAAGATCTCGGCGGTGTAGCGTTGAGCAGCCAGGGACCCCTGGACACGGTCTCCTCAAGTTCGGGATGCGCAGACAAGTTTGCTTCTCCTATCGACGGAAATGCCGCCACAGAACATTCAGAATCTACCCCCGTAACTGACGGTTTAGATGGTGCAGGCTTCTGTATACTGCTCCTCCTGCCTTCTGTACACTCTTCTGCGCCTATTGTTGGTGAAAAGGCACACTCTCGTCTCTTCAGAAAAGAGGACAGTCCTCCATTGGGAGAACGTCCAATTCTCGTGACTAGCGCGAAATCGTCTTCTGGCGTTGCGGTGCTGTGCAGTCAACTGGGGGCCCGTTGCGGCATAACGGGGTAGCAAATTCCTCTCTCGTAGCCTTCTGCTGATGATGGAGACGCTCACCGACGTTCTTCGAGCTGCTCGAAGCTGCTGCTGGAGCTCAACGGTATTGGAAAAACGATTCCGCTAGGAAGTTGTCACAATGTACCGTTCGTCTGCATCGGAAGTACAGCGTCGTCTCCAAGACCCATGTCTTCTGACGTAGCCACCAGTCTCCTCAAAGCGCTGGAACACTCGGTGTACTCGAAAACAGCTGATTTTCAGGCGGCAAGCCACTTCAGTCTGTCGTTGCCCAGAATGCAGTAGTGCATTCTTTTAAGCAGCTTCTTCTTCCGTGGCATACATTTTTCAGTGTTTTTTTCATTTTGTAGCTCTTCAGGTGTGCCCTCAGTGACGTTTTGATATCAAATCATCCATAATTGACTTTTACCCCCACTTTTACACACGTCCAAATGGGGCGCAATTAAAGACCCGCCAAACGCGTATTTCGGAACTTTTGATTCAAAATTAGATTTTTTGGCGATTATTACCTTTACGAAAACAAACAATAACTCATTTTAAAGGTTATTAATTGGGCTTTTAAATGATAATAATATTGCTAGGGTACATTAAATTATTTAAGAGCTATATTCGCTCAAAACGAAATTTTATAGATGTGCGATTTTTTTGACGCCGAGTGTATTTAGAAAAAGGGTTCATCTGCATTATGAGCTTGGAAAGGAAAGTCTTAATTGTACCTACCTATATGAAAACACGTGCGCTTAATGAGTTTCATGGAACTTTTTTCGTAGGACGGCAGAATTAAGTTTCACCAAACCGGGTCTCATGTTTTCTATGTAATGGATGGTAGACTCTGGCATTACTAGGTACTTAGCGGTGTTTAAGTTTATAAAAGAACTAAAGGTTCACTGGTACCTACTGTTTTATGCTACGATTTAAGGTGCTATAATCTAATACTTGTTCTCAGGGCCCGTAATTTTCATGCCGTTGACGCAAAATTGACGTCACGCTCCTTAAAGGGCGATCCCAAATAGTTTGATTGTAAGTTATTAATCATTAGCTGTCAAACATTTTAATCATGTTTTTGTTTTTGTAATTTTATTTTTGTAACATACATAACAAACATAAAATGAAGATTAAATGAATTTTACATAAAATACGATTACTAAAAACAAGGATTTTTATGAATATTTTGAAAAGCGAAAATAATATATATGATATGCATATGTATGAAAGCGAAGTTGACTTAGATTTTCTTTACATGGGAATTAATGCAAGAAGGATGGCGTGCTTTATTACGTTAGAGAGGAACTCTGTTTTCTACGTAATTATTAAAATGTGGTAACAATACTATTTAATATAATAATTTTAAACAAAAAAAAACCGACTTCAAATTTGGGCTATACTGAAAGCATTTGTCTAATGAGGGTGACCTTCCATCACCAGCAGGCCTGACTAATTACTGAAATTATAATTTCCAGCCTACAGGTGCATTCAGTATTGAAAGAATTATCCTTTAACTCCTAAGCATTAAGGAGTTGACCTTCCATCATCAGCTCAGTCATATTTTTTTTACTGCCAGACGTAAATACTGGTGTAGCTTTGAAAAATGTACTAAAAACATTACCTGTGCCTATAAAATTTGAGGGTTGCCCTCGATTTCCCTCATATTCCATCATCAGGTCAAGATATGCTGACAATGGGACCACCTGGAAACTATACCCTTTCAAACAAAAAAAGAATTTTCCGAATCGGTTTAGGCGTCTTCGAGTAATCAGCGAACACATAAAAAAAAAAAAAAGATCCCGACGAATTGAGAACCTCCTCCTTTTTTTGAAGTCGGTTAAAAATGTATGTATAAAACAAATCAAATAGTTTTATTTACGTTTCACGTATCAAGTAGGTATTATTTATTCCATTAATTTGTACATGATTAAAATGATTGACAACTAATGATTAATAATTTTCAATCAAACTATTTGGGATCACCCTTTACTGAGCGTTCGTTTCTTCTCGTTTAGGTTTGCCCACATTTCCGTTTTGTTCATTTTCCTACTTCGTCCACAATCCTATTCCGTCAACATGCTCATATCTCCCATTGTACCATATCTTCTTATTCCCTCTTGGTTACCCAATTTTAATGCAGTTTTCGCTATGATACCTTAAAGCCCGTCACAGACTACGCATATACGATAATATTTGATCTGCGTATAAATGCCATTTTTCAATATGTCGATGTCAAAAAATACCTGACGGTAAATCTGCGCAGTGTGTGGTGGCTCATTGAAATTGTATAGGGAGCGATATTGACAGATATATGTTCTGTAACAGAATATCTTACCGTATCTGCTTAATGTGTGACGAGCTTAATACTCGCGTACAATTTTATTTTGTGGACTAAATGGGAATGTGATGAAATTTGGCAATATGGACAAAGTGGTAATGTGGATGAAGTGAGAATATGAAAACAATGGGAATGTTGATAAATTGGAAGAGAACAAAAAGGGATAGCTGAAGAACTAGGAAGGTTTTCTATCTGTAAAGACAGAGAGACAGGAGGTAACTCCTTGAAGGTTAGCAGTCGGGTGTTGTGCACGAAATGTTCTCTTTAATACATATTTAAAACTAGGTTGGTCACAAAAAATATCGAATGTCACTATTTTATCACTAGTTGGTTTGCGTCAAGTCTCTGCTTTGGGCCTACGCAATCTATGTACATTAGGTACTTATTTGATAATTCCGATACCTACTGGAACATGAATTCCTATTTGGTGTGGGGAATGTGGATTCAGATGCTAATATATTTTTGTCTTTTTCTGTCTGTCTTTCCCGTACCTTTGACCACCCTCCGAAACAATCCTGACTCTCCGCGGTAAACGTAAGTCGTCCTTGATTGAACATAAAAATATTTCTATGCTTTTTAACGCTACTTTTAAACATTACACCATGGTTCAACTTAACTTCTGAGGACTTGTGCACTACTTACGAATTTATCTCACTTTTCTATTGAGTTCTTTTTTTATTTTACAATACTATTCTCTTATAATTTCACAAACACCACCGTATTAATATATTCGATGTTTGTAAACAAACTGGACCACATCACGCATTCATTAACAATCATTACATTAAATAACCATCATGGAATTCGCATGCCTTCGCCATTGACCGTGGTCCCGGTTCCCCGCCCCTGCTGCCGACGGCGCCGCGCCCGCCGCGCCGCTGCCGCTACGACGGTGCGACGGCTAATCCTCACAACACCAACCATGGATGTATCATTTCGGATGATGTGATCTTGTCATCGCCCGATGGTGTCATTGTGTATATATTATGTGGTATTGTGGGTGACCGGAATATGTTTGTCGTTAAAGTTGGGGCGAATATATTACTGGTTTTAACACGACCAGGTTTGGTGCGAACTGAGGTGCGATGCTCCAAGTGCTCTGCCCACCTGGGACACGTGTTCGATGATGGGCCGGCGCCTACCAAGAAACGTTTTTGCATAAATTCCGCCTCGATGGACTTCATACCAGCTGAAGAGAGGAAAGATTAATTTTCTTCTTTCTTAACCCAAAATGTATCCTTAAAATTATAAAAGAATATATTTTTTGTAAAGTAGAGCTCCCGATCTAATCACATGATACAGATGGCTTTTGCAGTCGATTATTTCTTCGTCATAGTATTTTTGGGAAAATATGTGAACATAAAAAAATGTTTGGGAAAAACTACTGAATTAGATTTTTTTATGTAATATACATTGGGTTGTAATTTTTGCTTCGTTTGGTATTTTATCTGTTTTCTGATGGACTATGATCATTTTGTTAAAAACCATTATTGACATGACATCCAGTCTACAAGCCTAAAAATAAACAAGATTTTTCCCAGAGGGCTGGGGTAGGGTTTTTTTCGTTTTAAAGTAAGCAAATAAATCAAAGAGTTACCATAAAAGTCAATGTTATACATGTTCAATTAATTTTAAGTAATATTATTTTATCAGGATTTTAAAAGGTACAATCAACGTCATAAAAATGTGATCAATAATGTACGCCGACGCTTTCTGCCTGTCAGTCGTGCATAAGTATGGATATATCATTTATGACCTTGTTTGTACGATCATACTTTGTGAAAACAGTTTAAAGTTAGTGTAAAATGTCATTAGATCAAAATAATGTAATGATGAAATAGATATATTTACGTACAAAAGTAGTTTTATTTCTTACAGAATTCTCTATATACTCGTATGTTTAGGGCCTGGGAAACCTTGGGAAACGGATGCGAATATCTACTATTGTACGGACAGCTACAGAGAAAAGTAACCCCCTAGTAATGAAACATTGAATGGGCTGAGGGTTATTTTTCTCTGCAGCTGACTACCTACCTACCTATTGAAATGAAGTAATGAATATTAATATTATCTCTAGATATCTTAGCTTCACTTTCGTTCTAATAAATCTCGATTTTTTTAATAAGTATAGCTTTAGAGAATTACACTCAACTCGACTCACGCTTGAAATAAAATTTGTATTGGCCCTGGTATTTGTATTGGTCTTAGGCCCTGCACAGACGACAGACTATCCGCGATGGACTTTTTAGACTGTATAAATAGAACCAATGGAGTTATTATGCAGTAACGCACACGACTCGCAAAAAGTCCGGTGCACAATGCATACAATCCACGCAGACTTTTTGTGCGCCGCAGACTCGATCGCACAAATAGACTGTCGTCTGCGCTGCCCCTTAAAAGTAGGCATCCACAGCTCCACATCGCACGCATCGGACGCATCGCATTCAATCAGATATATAGCGATGTGTGATGCGTACGATTCGGACAGGTGGACGCACTTGTATGAGTTTCTATACAAAGAATACTACAATCCGTTGCGTGCGATACGTCTGATGCGTACGATACCGACAAGTGGACGCTTAACTTAAGGGAGACGTAAGGCAATTCACATGGACTGGTTATGACATCTGTATAGCTGGCTGGGATTATAATTGACACGGTAGTTATGGTTGAAACTTTAATTAGGTAAGTACTTAAAATAAGGTAAACAAACGAAGTCAACCCGACAAAGTCAAAAATCACGTAAGGTATATGTTGCTACATTATCTATTTTAGTAGCATTACAAGGTGAATGTAATGCGACTAAAATAGAAAGTGTCGTATTTAAAGTAGCAACACATACCATACGTGATTTTTAACTTTTGTCGGGTTTGTTTATCTTTTATTAAGTACCTAAAAGTCTCAAGCATGGTTTTAGATCAGAATGTGGATCGTCGGCGTCGCAAAAATATGATAAATTGCCAATCGCCAAATAATAAGAAAAAATTGGGAAACCTTAAACTTTAAGCATTACGAGTGACATATTTATGACAGTGATGTAATATTAAAACATAAGCATAGCGTAATGGTGCTGCCACACAGGATCGTCGCTGGGACAGGACAGAACGTAAGGCCCATAGCACACGGCGTATTTTATACACGCGGACGACGCGCGTATTAAGAACGCGCGTCTTCGGCGCCGTAGACGCTGATTGTTGCGTTTGCATTGATGATACAAGCGCGCGCATGAAGCGCGTATTCGCGCGTTTAATGCGATGCAAACGCGCGTACAATGGAGCGAATCTCTGGTCAAAACGCAAAGGCTACGAGCAACTACAGCGCGTATACGCGCAGTATAGGCGCGTTTCATGATTACCCGTGTGCTTAGGGCCCTAAGTATTAAAAGGGTGAAGCAAAACTAAAAGACGTTTTCATGGTGAGTCTTTTTATTTATAGTATGGTTGTAGTTTACACGCGCAAATTGCTCATACATGGCACAGGTGTTTACCAACAGTCAAAATCATGAAAAATGTTCTAATCACTTTAAATGTCTTGTACAATAACCTATTACATTTATTAATACAATCGTAACTTAGATTACATACATAATTACAATTACATTCCGAACTCAATAAATTCTAATGTTCAAATTTTATATTCATAATTAAATAGGTACATGAAAATACGATTTTTCTCACGACGAGAAAGTATCAGCGATCGTGATTAATAACTGCTTTCAAACTATGTGTGGATTAAATGTATCACAATTCTATATTATTGCACAAAATATTATTAAACTGGTTGTGCAACAGCATGGTTTAGTGCTACGTTTAGTTTATAGGCCATCATAATAGTGACTCACGAACAAACTTAAATTATAAATAATACTTAGGCCGCATAGCTCATAACGCAATAACTGAAAACCATGCAACTGTATACACGAAAGCTCGAAAGTAGAAACTCCTAAAGACACGTCCGAAACAGCCGCCGCTGCGCAGCTCGGCGGTACAGCGCCCTCTACAGGAACTCGTGCACTGATGCACATGGAAATCAACTATTATAATGAGAACATTTCATTACATTATGTTGAATATGAACCAGCTAGTATGCTTACCTACTTAGTTCGGGTCATCAGTGCTATCACATCTTAGGTATACGAAATAAAAACCAGTCTTTATTTACACTAAACTAAAACTCTTACGTCAATATAAAGGATCTATTGTGTTATCCGATGTGGACGGCTGACGGAACATGACGGAAACATCAGGAGGCTTTTTTGGAAATTTATTGGAAACTCAAGGGTTGACAGAAAATAAATATACTTAGTACTTAGGTACATTTAAATCGTACAAACGATCTGTAACTGTGACTGATAAAAGTATGATGCTTTCGATTGCCTACGTACTGCGTCAACAGAGCAGATCCTACCCTTAGGCAGGCAGGTAATTTATTTTTTTGTGACGAGCAGAGGCTATGTATGGACCGCAAAATGTCATTATTGGATTTGGATTGACTATGAACCAGTCGATTACGGAACGAATAATTTTAAACAAAAAAAACCGACTTCAAATTAGCAATATTTGAAAGTATTCTGTTTATTGAATTTAAAATCTTGACTTCATCAACAAATTACCGAAAACGCCGTACATCTCCATACAAAATTT
>BHDV01065579.1:145482-177294 GCA_005406045.1 Adoxophyes honmai
TGTTTAATTAAATATCTACTTAAAAAATAAATAATTAAATAGAAATAAAATTAGTATTTAAGGGGGCTCCCATACAAAAATTCTGGTTTTTTGCAGTTTTTGGTACGGAACCCTACGTGCGCGAGTCCGACTCGCACTTGGCCGGTTTATTTTAATTAATTTGGAATAACTTTCGAAATCGGTTGACTTGTTTGGGTTTGTGTTATGACTGTTATGAGCTTATGACTTGGATGTCAAGGCGAAGCGAAAAATATATCTGTATTGCTCTGATTCGAATTTTCAAGGAATCGTGTATTGCTTAATATCGTAACTGCTTAATAAAGCCGCTCGAGTCTGTTGCTGTACTAAAGTTACAAGAGTCGAGAAACAACGCCCTGACTGTTGCCACCCACAGAACGCTGACTTCGCAAGCCAAAGCAGCGTAAATTGGTTAGAACGCCTTCCTTACCTTATAGTCGTAATTCCTTTTCTAAATTTAGTTTGTTTATTGCTGTCCACTGGTTTGAGAACTTTTTAACAATTTTACTTGAAGAACGTCGTGTGGTTCTTTTCATTACCTCGCAAGGCTAACATTGCATGACTTTCTAGACGTATATGGACATTCCAGGAATTGTACATTCGGGTCATATGGACATTCCAGGAATTTGACATTGGAGGTCATAACGGGATTTTTATTATAAAATTATAATACTTGTTTTGACTACTACATGACAAGACGCAAGATAATAATAATAGTTATCCATTCTCTAAAGTCGAGGGAAGACACGTTAACTATTTCTTTAAATTTTACTAGTAGGTAAGTAGGTTCGTTCATTTTACGTTTATAGGAGTATATTTACGTAAAATTAAATTGACCTAAACATAATATAGCTGCTTCGGCGAATTGTTTACTAGTTGACACAATTAAGGGCCCAACACTGGCATTGCGCTTTTAGGTTTTATTTGTACGTAGGATCAACTGTTATTTTATATTAATTATCTACAATTTCTTATATAAAATTAGTGAACTTTCCAAATAATGTGTATTTATATAATTACCGACAAATTATTAAAAATACTCATTATCATCATCATCACTTTACTCATCATATTCATTATATGAGCCCCGGTTCATTTCGAAGCTGTGTGCTGTCATTGCAAAGTTTCATTGAAATCCTTTCAACTGTTTTTTTCACGAAGGAGTAACACAACTTTACTCATTATTTTATTCATTCATTATTCTTCATTGTTTTATTATTACAATAATAGACATGGTACAGCTAGTTCTGTTGGTTACACTTGGCTATCGCTTGTCTAGATACAATTATTTTATAATGTAACTTCTGAAATTATCAGTGTTTCTCTACTAATACATTTATTATTATGTACATACAGTGGTGGACAGATAATTAGAAACACTCCATACAATCACAAAAATATTAACATGAACTAGCGGTAGTAGCAAAAGAAATGCAAATAATTCATAATTAATTATGCAGCGTTGTAGCCGCAACATTAAAATATGCGTACAATGAAAAAAAAAACATCAGATTTTTATAATTTTAGTGTAAAATTAGTTTATTTATTGATAACTTGAATTTCCGATACTGGCTGTTTGGACACATAATTAGAAACAGGGTCACAAACATACTTTTTACTTTTGAATAATTAAAAAAAAACCTTTATATTACTCTTTTGGCGGCAATTAAAATCAACTTCAGTTACAACAGCAGTAAATTATGTTCAAGATGGAAATAAAATAAAAGTTATGAGGCGTCATCTCGCTAAGTAATTGTAAATCCGCGTTTGGACCGAGGGGGCCTTCAAAAAAATCGTCAATCACTTAGGATGCACCATAAGAAGGTATTTCATACCATCGACCATTGCAAAAGACATGGAACTACTGAAAACCAAATTAGAAAGGCACGCCCAAAGAAAACATCGCCCAGAGAAGATTCGCTTATCGTACGGTAAGCGAATCTTCTCTTGAACAAGACCCGTTTATAGGCTCCAATGAAATTATAAATGAAGTTTACACATAACATGACTCCAAAAACGTGAAGTGTAGACTAGTACCCAGTCAGTTAGATGAAGTGAAACTGTTTGAGGGGGTTTCCCGAAAGGTACCGTACCTACAGAACAACATAGAGATGAGATAATTAATTGCGAAAAAATAAAGCATGCGGACAATATAGGAATACTCGGATAAAAAGTTTTATTTTCAGATGAAACTAAAAATAATATGGTGAATTCTGACTGAAAACGCTACATTAAACGTCTACCAAACCATGGTTTCAATAATAAATACACAAAAGTATGGTTAAGCATGGTGTTGGAAACATTTCGATTTTAGTTTCATCTGAAAGTAAAACTTTTTGTCTATTCCTGAACTGTCAACTTGCTGTATTTTTTCGCAAATAATTATCTCATCTCTCTTTACTGTTCTGCAGGACCGGTACCTTTCGGGAAACCCTCCTATAATATAGTTTCACTTTAACTAACCGACTGGCTACTAGTCTCCACTTCACGTTTCTGGGGTCATATGACGTGAAAACCTCATTTCCAATTTCATTGGAGCCTATGAACGGGTCTTGTTTAGCAAATAAGTGAATCTTCTCTGGGTGATTTTTTCCTTGCGTGTGTCTTTCTAATTTAGTTTTCAGTAGTTCCATGTATTTTGCAATGGATCTGATACCATTCAAAGTGGTCGACGACTCTTTTCTATGTCCTCTTTCGGTCCAAACACGGACTTACATTTACTTAGCGAGTTGACACCTTATAAATTTTATTTTTCCCCATTTTGAACACTATTTACTACTCACCAAACTAAAGGTGATGTGTAATTGCCACCACAAGTGTAATGAAAGGGTTATTTTTAATTATACAAAAGAAAAAAGTATGTTAGTGACCCTGTTTCTAATTATGTGTCCAAACGGCCAGTAACGGTAATTCAAGTTACCAATGTGTAAACTAACTTTACAGCAAAATGATAAAATTCTGTTGTCTTTTTTTTTTCGTTGTATACATATTTTAATGTTGTGGCTACATTACTGCATAATTAATTATGCCTTATTTATGTTTCTTTTACTACTACCGCTAGTTCATGTTGGTTGTTTACGTGATTGTATGGAATGTTTCTAATTATCTGTCCACCACTGTATATAACCTCTTGAGTCACTCCATCGATTAAAACATCCACATCAAAATCCGTTTTTGTAGTTCTAAATATCTAAGTATACGAACCTACTGCAGACCGCGGTAAGCAAGTAGATAGTGATAGTCATATCGATAACTTTCACTTCTGGATTTCAGATTTATGAAAGAAGTTTAAACTTAATACTCACAATACTTTTTGTGCGATCAGGTCGAGACGGCGGCGGCGGCGGAGGCTCAGGATGTTCTGTGTCCGTCGGAGTGGACGACGACGGGCTACTGGAAGACACTCGTGAAACTGATGATCCTGTAAATAGAAAATATTGTAGCCTACAATCTAAATAAACAACAACTATTTACAGCAAGCAACTAAGATGTGTCGTACCTGAGTGGGTCGTATGCATTTGCGCAGAAGTCATGTATTTGGAAGGGGGTGGTTGCGTAGCGGATGCATCATACCACTTAAGCACGTCGAGAACGGCTTGGGGATTGCTCTTCTGCTCTTGCTTGCTGATGTTCGAGGCCATAAGTAGCCGTGCCCATGCTTCCGGCATTCCCTGTGCCAACACACACAATAAAAATTTAATGCAAAAGTCAATATTTGTATTCAAAAAACACCGACTACATCCTCAGTCGCAGTGCCATAATGTTTTCCCATCGAATTTTATCTGAATGTTCATATTTATCATGCTTTCTCAATTAGTTTCAGTAGTTATAATTTTTTCATTCCATTTGGACATTTAATACGAAATTAAAAATAACCATTTAAAAGGTTTTAGAAATGTCACTAATGAATTAATATATGATTAATACTCCGGCTGCTGTAGTATTCTGGACTGGCACAATAGAAATACATTGAGCACTAGGTATATCTGGTGATCTGGTCACAATAATATAAGTAGTAAAATATTACTGAATTAAACAACAAACATGTAAAGACGTTTCACTTTTGCCCTTCAAACGCCATTACTTATTTTTAATTTTCAGAAGACCCTACACTACAGACTAAACTAGCTTTTGCATCATAGGTATTTATAAAACGGCTTTGTCGATTGTCGTACGTGACAATATAGATAAAGCTTTTTAAACAGGTAAAGGCGGCGGTTCGCACCGCGACAGAGACCGGAGACCGTGACAGGAGACCGCGACCGGAGACCGCGACAGTCACTTGACTGTATGCAACAGTATGAGCGGCTATTCGCGTGCGAGACCGAGACAGGAGACAGACGCGAGATGGGAGACGGAGACAGCGAGACGGTCGCTGCCCGGAACAAGTAGTGTCTCGTGTCGCGCCCACAGCATACGTGTTTTTATTGAAAAAATTAGTACTTTCTCCGACGAAGTATGCGAACCACTAATCGAACTGATCAGACAGCATTATATTTTCTCTACTTCTTCTTATAGGAGTTTCGCTATTCTTTTTCGGATATCCATCATGACAAAATCAAAGTCTCGGTCGAGGAGATCGCCGGTCTCGGTCTCGAGCTACAGTAGATGCATAGAGACCGAGCCACTTGTCGCGGTCTCCGGTCGCGGTCTCCTGTCGCGGTCTCCTGTCTCTGTCGCAGCGCGAACCGCCGCCTTAAGGCCGCGAAACGTTTTAACCGTCCTTCTTTATGTTATGAAAATTCTGCAATTTGTTAAGCAAAACAAATTCAATCTTACTATTTCGCGCCACGCGTATCAATAGTACTTATTTAGGCATATGGACCGGTTAAAATACTTCACGACCCTTCACAAATATTAATTCATAACGCTTGCTAAAATTTTAAAACATAAAACATGGCATTTCCATTACATAGATCAAAATTCGTCTACTGGTCGTTTAGCAGCAGAAATGGCTGAGCAATTTAAATATTCAACTAAGATACACTTCTTTTGTCACAATATTGGGATTAACGAGCTTCAAAAGCGTGTGTCAGTGAAATGAAAAAGGGCTAAAGAACTACATATTACCAACAAACAGCCCGCATGGTATCGGATCGAAAATTCTTTCAGTTACGATAACATGTCGCGGTAGACGTCGGTCAAGCTGCTGTGCATCGGGCTTGTAAATATGACTCGGTATCGTTTAAAGACCGTAAAATTATTTACAAAGTGGGCTGTTTGGTGGCAATGTGATAGTCCTTTATAATATACAACTCACCTTCAGAATTAAACAGAGTTAAACAGACCTAATCAGATAATTATAGTTTAATGTTACGACGTATGACGAATTGGATCCTCCTAATTCTGAAGGTGTGCACAAGTAAGTATAATAAGGTATCCTTTTCGGAAGGACAGGATTTTTTGCTACACACAGTTCATGATCAACATAAATAAGACATACAAAGACTTTGAAAGTCATGCGTGATACAATGAAAACACAGTTTTTTTTTTCAACAGATCACCTTTCATGTTGATGAAGAGGGGATAAATGGATTAGAGTCCTATCATAAAAAAAAATAACGAAGCCATGCGAGTACGCATATGCATTTATGCATAAAACGGGTATAAGCGATTATTAATCTTTTGATCTTTCGTATTATGCCGGCGATTCCGGGTTACAGGTTCGTCAAAGATTTACAAGTATGTGGACTATAAACAACAATGCTATCTACCTATAGTTGGTACGACTGGCCGCACTCTTAATGTAAAATGATACATAATAAATATCAAATTTCTAAAGTTGAATAATAAACGTCTAAGTTATCTGGAAGCCAAGTTCATGTTCAAATGGCAATGTCTAAAAAAGAACCCAAAGTTTTTACATGTGGTTCGTATAAAAGTTCATATTATGAAATAAATTACTATACTTTTTCATTTAGTTCACTACTTTTCTCAAAATTAATTCTTGAAATTATTTTGGTTGATGGGAGTCATAATTTATGTGATTTGTTTGTCATGACTCATGAGACACCCTCCTTAATTATTTTATTACCTGTGGTCAAATGGTTCCTGTAGTCAATACATGACAGTAATTATAATTAGGTATACTGACTCTTTTTTGGCACTGTCAAAGTACTAGATGTAAGATTTCCTGTCTCTTAGGGATAATTAATTAATTCCTGGGCGAAAATGGTTTTATAAGATAACTTTTTACCATAAAAGGCACAAAATTTACCGTACGACTAAACAACATTTAAAAACTAAATATCTACCCCTTGATTCGCGCCCGGTCCAAAGGTTCCCATTACACTGGTAGCATTGCCATGCATTGTTTAATTCGGTTTATCAACAAATTGTCGACATTAACTTCGTTGAATTTCACTTCAAAGTCAACGTTTCACTTCAAAGTCAACGTCGACAATTCAGTTCGTAGAATGGTTATTACAGGTAATTTTATACATCGTGTATTTTTACTAGTGTCCGACCGAAACTGGTTTTGCGGCCGAAACCGAAACCGAAACCGAATGTTCGGCAGTGGCTTCAGTTTCGGCCGAAACCGAAACCGAAACCGAAACTCACGTGGTCAAGTATAAAGTTCGATAAAATACTGAAATGTGATGCACTTTATCCTGTATTAATTAGGACACGAAATTGAGACAATTATATTAAAAAAAAGAAAAAAGGCCAAGTGCGAGTCGGACTCACGCACGAAGGGTTCCGCACCATTGACTTGGTAGATAAATTAAAAGCGAATTGAGTTTAAAGCGAATACTAGATCTAGTTCATGTTTTTATTTCTTCACTTCACATTTTTTTTTTAGTTTTATCATACCCTTATTTTAGAAGTTAGCGTTAGCGTTGAACATTAAACTACCGTGAGACTCACTCATGTTGAAAATTTTCGGATAGCTCACGTTTAATAAATCGAGTTTAGCTTGACATGTTTCGGGCTAATTCGTAGCCCTTCATCTAGGAGTCGCGGCGGCTGCTGCTGCCAAACGCGCACTGCGCGCCTCCGTTTTCTTCGCGCGACTGCTCGTGCGCGACGAAACTAACACTGGCACACGCAACTACCCTCGTTATTATCGTCATTTATATTATTGTCAAAAATACACAACATGGTTGCACTGCCTCCAGTTGTACCCATTGCTCTCCAAGACCCAAGACACGCTTCACGTGACCCAGTTCTCGATCAACAAACCGAAGATCTAAAATTTTCAAGGCGCGATTTATCAACGTTCTGGGCAAAGATGATAAATGACATGGATGGTGGTGTGAATCTGTCCTCAAGTAGCGATCAGTATGATCTCTTTCCATCTCCACCGTGAACTTAACCGCACCGTGCACCGTGTTAAGGTAGTTGGTAAATTGTGACAAACTATCTCTTGACACAATGGCAAAAATGTCATCCACGTATCGCCACTAATATCTAGGAACCACAGGAGCGTTATTTAAGACTTTATCTTCCAACCACTCCATAAAAATATTGGCAGTGACAGGAGCCACTCCATCAATTTGCAAATAATATTCACCGCGCCAAACCAAATATCCACTTTTCAGACACAACTCGATTCCCTATCCCTCCATATATGAAGATGATGAAGGGCTACGAATTAGCCCAAATGTTGAGCTAAACTCGATTCATTAAACGTAAGTTACCCGAAAAATTTCAACAAATTGATCATCTTTGATAATCATTTTAGCGAACCTATTTTTTATTATGTAAGGTGCATATCATAGACTGCCGAGCGCGCCCGACGTTAGCCGAGAGCGACCCGAAGGTACGATGTTGTAAGTTTCGGCGCGGCCGAAAGGTTCGGCCGTTTTTGGCCGAAACCGAAACTCGGGCCGAAACTGGCCGAAACCGAAACCGAAACCGAAATTTCGGTCGGACACTAATTTTTACTTCTCGGATGAATCATTAATCAGTTGAATTGTCATGAAAAACGTTTCGTGATTTAATGTTCTAAGTATTTTTAACTACCATAAATTGTACTAAACATTGTTACGAGATATTTTATCTAATTTTTAGTTAGTTGGCGCTATGTACGGACAGCTGCAGAGAAGAGTAACCCCCCGCCCATACAATGTTTCATTACTAAGGGGTTACCTTTCTCTGCAGCTGGCTGTACTATCGAACCAACTGATTCCTGACCCACCGCAGAACGTTGTCACAATAAACGTCACAAACATTTTCTTTGTCAAGCAACGCAATGTCACTATGACGTTCACTGTGAATAGGTTCTATGGTGGGTCAGGAATCAATTGGTTCGACGGTACAATTCTAACCTAACCTTACCAGAATTGTACGGTCGCAGTTCAATTTTCAAGTTTTAAGTTTGAAGTTTTAAGTTTTGAGTTTGTTCAAGGTGCCTCCAATTTTTAATTATAAAGAATTGTCCATCACCACTGGCTTTTAATTAACTCACCACGTGACAGTGTTATACCTATCCTAACCTACTTTTAATAAAATTTCGAAGAATTGATTTTTTTTGTATTGTTATTCCGCTAGTTAAAATTTATACCAATTAATACACTAATTAGATACCAGCCAGAAAATATGGTTTTATGTTCCATAAGGTGCAGCGCGGACGGCACACTTTGTGCGATTGAGTCTGCGGCGCACAATAAGTCTGCATGGATTGTATGAATTATGCACCAGACTTTTTGCGCGTCGTGTTACTGCATATAATTCCATAGGTCCTATTTTCACAGACTAAAAATTCCTTCGCGGATAGTCTGTTGTCTGCGCAGGACCTAAAAAAAGGATTCTTTTCGATATATCGGTCGTCTTAAAGAAAAGTGTTAAAGTATCCCTCAATTCCAATTCATAAATTTTTAACACGGTATTATACATTTTTCGTCGAGGTCTAAGAGGTCTAAGAATTTCACATTTTGCAGCCTTTGATTGCGCGATAAAACAAATAAGAAAATTAAATCGATTTACTTAATTATGTGTTTATGATATTTAACACTAAATACGAAGGAGTTTTGAACCTATTATGTATTGTTAAATTGGAAAATGACTTCGTTTTTAAATACTTCCAAGTACAAGTAGTTTTTCCACTATATCAAGTTAACATTATAATTAATTACACGTCGTTTGTTTACAATTTAAGGAACAAATATTCCTAATTTAATTTTTTTACTTTCTCGTGTTACAATCTTTGGCAATTATTTTAATATATCCTAAACAACTCTCAATTTTTATACCGAAACCGCGCGTCGTCCTAGCCTAAAGCTCCCTCTGCCGCCTTAGCACGATAGGGCGCGAGTACAGATACGCGTGAGATAGACCGTACCTATCACTGTCTAACTAGAGATGTCAGAAAGTGATCGGCAGTCTATCCCGCACGCGAGGCGACTAGAACGTGTTAGCGTGCTAAGCCTATGGTTGAGAGTTGTAGGTACTTAAAAAAAAGGTAAACAAACAAAGCCAACCGGACAAAGTCAAAAATCACGTAAGGTATGTGTTGCTACATTGAATATATACGACACTTTCTATTTTAGTCGCATTACAAGGTGAGTGTAATGCGACTAAAATAGAAAGTGTCGTATTTAATGTAGCAACACATACCTTACGTGATTTTTAACTTTGTTGGGTTTGTTTATCTTTTTTTAAGTACCTAAGTCTGGTTGCGCACAACGGAACAGTAAAAGGATTTGTTTCAAAGACATGAAATCATGTCTCATGTATCTCAACTAGGTACCTACCTAATGTGGTAATTCACTATATGGAAATAGGTAACGTAAGGGAAATGATATAAGAATACTTAATTATTATGGAAGTAAAATATACATAATTACTTATTCAAATTAAAAAGTAAAGTAAAGAATCCACAGGAAGTAATGAAGTTAATAAAATGTTATGTTCAATGCATGCCAAAAAAAACTAAGGCACACTCTACATATAATGCTACTGAGATACGCTATTACTTACTGTCATAGGCAGCTTGAAACAAAAGCGGTAATCATGGAACTCAATTCGGAACATGATTTGATTTACATTTGTCATATATATAATACAACTTGCTAATAAAATACGTTGACATGTCTAGACAATCAAAATACTGTACTCAGGGTTGTATTTACGCAAGCATTTGGCAAATAAAACAACAAACATGCTGTAACAGGTGTGGCCTTAAGGCGAGTCCAAATTAGTAACATTTCGCCGGACCGAACACCGTGACCGTGACAGAGCCGGGAGTTTGTATCGATAGTGTGGACGGAATTTGTTACGCGTACAAATGTTACGATCAGTTATCCGTTCAATTCTCCGTAACAAAATGTCCGTACATCCAAACATTGTACGTACTCCCACAATGTGGTTGTGACAAATGTGGACCATGTTTTGGTTTTGTTACGGGCAAATGACACTGGGTACGGGCCGATCCATTCAAAGTGGGTTTTTTTCAAAGGATGTTCGGTACTGTCACGGTGTGCGGGAGAGGTCCACGCGTACAAGCACGCGTGTCATCGCGCTGGTACCTACACGGGATTGATGGATCGGGCGAATGCACGTCTTGACAAGACAACACCCGCTCCCCCGCCCCTCGCATGTATGGCATTCATCGGTTGTAGAGGACTATCGTAACATTTGTACGCGTAACAAATGCCGTCCACACTATCGTTACAGACGTCGAGCTTTGTCACGGTCACGGAGCTACCACCAGCGTCCGATGCGATGCAAACTTCCATCCGTCCAGACTATACGTAACAAGTCCGCGGCGATGTCACGGTGTTCGGTCCGGCGAAATGTTACTAATTTGGACCCGCCTTTAGGTACCTATATCAGGATAAAATGTAAACTACGGCTAACGTCTTATTTTAATGCTTTCATTGACCGGATACATCTAGGGCAAAACCAGGATAGTTGCTTCACTTTTTTAAATTACTTTATCTCTTAGTACAAAAAGGAAAGTCTTCATTTCTAAAATGGGTAGGTACTTTGGTTTATTATTTGCAAATCTACAGGCTTACTGGTAACTCGACGTATTCTTGGTAGGACTTGATAGAGGAGCTAAAATGCAATATTTTAAGCCCTCATTATGTATGGCCGAAAATTAACGGTTCTTGAGTTATTGATTTTTTTAAGATGTTTTTAGAATTTCCCAAAATTTTACATTAAAAAAATTGTAAAAAAAAATGTGCGTCTGTTGCGGTAATTCTTTTTTATTTTTTAATTATTCAACTATTGTCAAATTAAAACAAATACATAAACCCTAACAAAACAAATTAAGTCTTCGAAATCAGCGAAAACATTATTTATTTTTTTATTAAATCTGTGCTTGTTGTTACTAAACTATTGCTCTAGTCGAAAAAAATAATATGACATCTAGTGTACAAATTATTAGAAAAACATCTACGTTTCATCAGCTTTCTGAAAAGGTATCATAAGAGTCGACTCTGGGAAAGTGTTAGTGTATTGTGGGCGATGGGCTAGCAACCTGTCACTGCAATATCACGTTAAACCATCTGGTTACCCTGAAAATGCTAAACGTGGTACTGGATTTTTGAATTCATGTGCTCTGCCTACGCCTACCCCTCTTGGGAATACAGGCGTGATGTATGTATGTATGTATGTATCATAATCCACAAAAATCTTTAATAACTTTTCACAAACCCTCCTCATATGAACGATTTCGTTTGCGAGTTATCGCAAAGTAGTATGGAAACTGAGGCAGCGCAGCCAGCGGAACGTTTGCACAACTGCCGCGGTCAACACATCTCCATACAATTCCGCGATAACTCGCAAACGAATTCGTTTATTTAAGGCAGGTTTGTGAAAAGTTCTTAAAGATTTTTGTGGATTGTGATATTTTTACAGAAAGCTGGTGAAACGTAGATGTTTTTCTAATAATTTGTACACTAGATGTCATATTATTTTTTTCGACTAGAGCAATAGTAGTTTAGTAACAACAAGCACAGATTTAATAAAACATAAATAATGTTTTCGCTGATTTCGAAGACTTCATTTGTTTTGTTAGGGTTTTTGTATTTGTTTTAATTTGACAATAGTTTAACAATTAAAACATAAAAAATAATTACCGCCACAGAGGCACAATTTTTTTTTTAATTTTTTTAATGTAAAATTTTGGGAAATTCTAAAAAATTCTTAAAAAATCAATAACTCAAGAACCGTTAATATTCGGCCATACATTATATGGGCTTAAAATATTGCATTTTAGCTCCTCTATCAAGTCCTACCAAGAATACGTCGAGTTACCAGTAACCCTGTATTTTTATTGAAAGTACTTATTTTTAGGTAAATATCATATTTTTCAGAATTATTTTACAAATATTTCAAAAGTTACAGTGGGTTCCCCATTTCAAATTATAACTTTATTTTAGATTATCTCAAGACGGGTGGTTTTCATCTACATAGTTTCCAAGCATTTATTAGTGCATTTTAAAGACCTTTTCAATGATCCCCACACGTTGGAGTTAGTCAAATTTAATGTTTTAAATTCACTTTTCGTTGTATGTGAGGGGGAGAGGGGCCCGAAAAAAAAATTTTTTTTCATAATTTTAAAAACCAACTTTTTGAACTTTATTATCTATCTTTTCACCAATTTTCGTGACAATATGTCCAGCAGCGGCGAAGTACGAGCTCGGACGGACGGACGGACGGACGGACATGACGAAACTATAAGGGTTCCTTGTGGACTACGGAACCCTAAAAAAATATGCTAAAAATGTCTGCAATGCGTGAAAAAGTCATAATCATGGTTTTGTATATGTCACGTTTCAGGTGCTCTACGTGCCCTATTTGGGAACATAAGCGTAATTGTATCTATGTACAATTTTAAACAAAAAACTAACTCTGAACATTAAACTACCGTTGCACTCACTCATTAACCCCCGACGCAAAAACGACGGGGTGTTATAAGTTTGACGTGTCTGTGTGTGTGTGTGTGTGTGTAAATGTGTATGTATCTGTCTGTGGCATCGTAGCTCCCAAACGGATGATCCGATTTTAATGCGGTTTTTTTTTGTTTGAAAGATATATCAGTCGAGAGTGTTCTTAGCTATGTTTGGTGGAAATCGGTTCAGGTCTTCAAGGTCATCAGGTCATTTGTTTGGTGCGATAAGAATGTTACACGTTCAGTAAACCCATTGGGTTGGGGCTCGTCGGGGGTGTTTTTAATTTTTAATTAATGTTTTTGAAAATTTTATTGATAACTCACGTTTATTAAATCGACTTTAGTTCGTCATGTTTCCGGATAATTCGTAGCCCTTCATCTAGGAGCCGCGGCGGCTGCTGCTGCCAAACGCGCACTGCGCGCCACCGCTCTCTTCGCGCGAAGAAAGATGAAGAAACATGTCGAGCTAAACTCGCTTTAATAGACGTGAGTTACCTATCCGTAAAATTAAAAAAAAAACTAAGTCAATTATAATTTTACGAAAGCCCCATTAAAGAAAAAACACAAGTCTGGAAGTCCCGGGACATCCCGGGACTTTGACGGTAGGCTGTCTCGTGTCCCGGGACTTGGAACTTGTTTTGAATGCAATGCTCTCCCTTTGATGCAGTTTCATTTAGTCTTGTACTACTTAGATACTTATCCATAAAGGTTTAACTTCCTAGAGACAGGATAACTTGAATAAGGCGGCGTTACTTTTGAATCGGTTTCACTCGGATTGTCGATTTCCATCACTAAAGCGCTCATGTGACGTTACAATAGGCAGAGAAATAGTAACACCCTTGGTTTACATACAAATGCAGGAACTCACGGTATCTATTTCGATATAAGTCTTATTTGATGATTATCAATACAAGCATTGCAATAAATGCACATTAATGGTGAAAGGTTATTATATCAAATTAAATGTCTTATGATATTTAAGGTCACTAAAAATATGCAATAATAACAACCGTACAAACATAGGACTTTGCAATCTTTGTTAGTTCTATAACCACAACATAGAACTATGCAATATCGGGATTTCTGGACTAACGGTTGTTGATATTAAGGCGCAGCGCAGACGTCAGAGTTTTGTGCGATCGAGTCTGCGCAGCCATAAATTGTCTGAATGGCGCAGTGACAGCTTCCAGGAATTTCCATTCAGAGTTTCGTGGAAACTGTCACCGCGCCATTCAGACAATTTATTGCTGCGCAGACTCGATCGCACAAAACTCTGTCGTCTGCGCTGCGCCTTAGACCCTGGTTTCAGGAAAATAAAGCTAAATACACGTAGAATTGCGTACTAATCATAACTCATTTTGTCAAAAAATGTAACATACAACCTTGCAATATTGGGGCAGCGATATTGCTATGATACCGATCGGTAAAATTTGTTAACATTTTCAAAACGGTCTAAAAAATTTAATGCGTTCACATTTCCGTCTGAAAATTGTTTTATTCGCATCAAATAACCAAAATTTACTAATAAAAAAGATTTTTAGACGTATTGCTATGAGACATTTTTTTTGTCTCATTTTTAATTTTTTTAATGATTTTACGGGTTTGCGCTACACCACTAACGTCTGAAAAATATGTTTCCGGTATCTCAGTCTGCAAATCAGACATATTGCTATCATCATATGCAGTTCGGTAAAATTCTTAGACAATTTTAAAAATTCGGTCAGATCAAACGCTACGCGGAAAATGTCTGATATTGGTATTTTCGAGTTCAGGATAATCGTATCTATCGATTTGACGCGGTTTTCGCCGTATTGCTATGAGACAAAAAATTTAGTCGTGGGCTCTCGTACTAATTACAGTGACAGGTTGCAAGCCCATCGCCCACAATACACTAACCCTTTCCCAGAGTCGACTCTTGCGACACCCACGGGAAGAAAGGGGGAGGTGCTATTCTAACCTGGCACCACACGGGTTTTAATCATAATCCGTCAAATCAGTTATAAGTATGTGGATTTATATATTAATAGCTTTTGCCCGCGGCTTCGCTCGCATTAAGTTCGGAATGACACAGAAGAGATCTCGAAATTATTTGAATACCTCGATAGGTATTCAAATAATTTCGAGATCTCTTCGAT
The DNA here is from genome assembly GCA_005406045.1 of Adoxophyes honmai. Taxonomy (NCBI): domain Eukaryota; kingdom Metazoa; phylum Arthropoda; class Insecta; order Lepidoptera; family Tortricidae; genus Adoxophyes; species Adoxophyes honmai. The sequence goes on from BHDV01065579.1 coordinate 160,480, forward strand.
ATGCAGCCTTGTATAAATACTCTTTTTTTAAATTGAAAATTTGTTCGTAGATAGATTTATTTTGAATAATTACTTTTGAATTAGTACCTAAGATCTATTTTTTATAACGGGAGACTAAAATGACATTTCAAGTATTGCCTGTTTTTTTCACTTCATAAATAGTGATGTGCTACAACCGGTATTTACCGAAAAAAAAGTAAGTGTGCTTGTTAGATTATGTAATATAGTCTAGAGAACAAAACTAAATAGGTAAGTACTACTGAATGTAATTAAAAAAAAAACAACTGTTCACTCTTGTTTTTTTTTGTAGAAGGCTTTTTAGTTTTTCTTTTACAATTCTGCCCCACATTGCACATAAATATTATTGTGTGCCTTGGCCGTTGAACACTTTATACCAACGGCCAAGTCACACAACATACATACGTACATACATATTCTCACGCCTTTGTTCCCATGAGGGGTAGGCAGAGCACACGAATTCAAAAATTCAGTGCCAGTACGTGCCACGTTTAGCAAATTCAGGGTAACCAGGTTCTGTAAATAAATGTAAAAAAAAATGAAAGGAATGATATTTAAATTATAAAACTGGAAAACCTAGAGTTCACGTTTCGCGGACGTTTTTCAAGAAAATTACTTCATATTGAATATGAAACTGTGAAGACTGCACTAAAAAAAGAGCACACTTTTGTTTTTCACGTAAAAAACGGAGATGCAGTCACAATAATATTATACTTACCCGCTATGCTATGCACAAAATGTTATTTTTGACGATTCGTTTCAATCGAATCAGAAACCGGAATTGTGACAACACTGTTCGTATCACGCAGGTCACATTATTTTTACGTTTGACATTTCGAGCTGTCATTTTAGTCTCCCGTACTAAAAAATAGATCTTACATATTCTAGGTTTTTTGTCCCATAGTCTCCTTTCCTACATGGCCAAATATTACAGGTGTTTTAGGTGTTCCAGTTTATAGCTAATAAAATAACTTTGTATTCAGCAAGATATATATGACAAATTTCAAGCATCCAAGTTTACGTAAGTAGTTAAGATTTTTCATACAACATTTTTTTTTCCGCTAACTCCCATTTTTCAAAACACTGCCATAACTAAACATTATACTTACTAAGGTATACATGCATGTTAGATTGAAAACATCTATCTTACACGGTTTACATTTTTTCATACAAATGTTTTTTCCCGCTAACTCCCGTTCCCGTGGGGATTTCGCAATATCCTATAGCAACTAAGCTTACTAAGGTACCTGCATGCCAAATTTCAAGCGTCTAACTTAAGCCTTTTAGATTTTTCATACAACGGGATTTTCCCGCTAATTCCCGTTCCCGTGGGAATTTCGCAATATTCCGTTGCAACTAAGCTTTAAGTTTACTAAGGTACCTGCATGCCAAATTTCAAGCGTCTAACTTAAGCCGTTTAGATTTTTCATACAACGGGATTTTCCCGCTAATCCCGTTCGCGTGGGAATTTCGCAATATCCCGTCGCAACTAAGCTTTAAGTTTACTAAGGTATCTGCATGCCAAATTTCAAGTGTCTAACTTAAGCCGTTTAGATTTTTCATACAACGGGATTTTCCCGCTAATTCCCGTTCCTGTGGGAATTTCGCAATATCCCGTTGCAACTAAGATTTAAATTTACCAAGGTACCTGGCCAGGGTTGATATGATTTAAATCACTTGATTTAAATCAGTGATTGAAATCGTGATTTTAATCAAGGGATTTTTTCAAAAAAATCATTGATTTAATAAATCATTCAATTTTTACTACAACCAAATCGGCCTAAAATTGTTTAGGGAATTCCCCGGACCACTACGGCACGCACACATGTGCAAGCGAGTCATAGTGTAACAGTTTCGGGGAAACCCCGAAACTATGAAACGGTTCCAGGATTCCCCGAAACTAAAACACGAGACGCATTTCGCTTTTCGCCCGGTCATTCGTAATTGAATGTTTGAATTCTAAAAAATAAATAGTGAAAAAGAATAATAAATTTGATAATGTTAAAAGTTATAATTATATCGAATTCAATAGGAATAGATTTATATGTTCGTTTTTTAGTCTGTAAAATTAACTTTAGGAACTTGTTATTTTATTTTTCGAAACTACTGTTTTAAAACTTTAAAAATTGTTGATTGTAATAAATTCAATTAAAATACGTTGTTTTCGTCTTATTATATAACTGAACTGGCTATTTAATTAATAAAAAAAGACAAGAAAATGAAGAAATCAAAAAAATCTGATTTTAATGAAATAAATCCGATTTAAATCAAATTAATCGGATTATTATGATTTTTTTATAATAATCATGATTTTTATCAACCCTGCCTGCATGCCAAATTTCAAGCGTCTAACTTAAGCGGTTTAGATTTTTCATACAACGGGATTTTCCCGCTAATTCCCGTTCCCGTGGGAATTTCGGGAATTCCTTTCTTAGTGCACCTCTACGGTACCTAAGCTACGTCCCTTCCAAATTTCAAGTGCCTACGTTTAGCCGTTTAGGCTGTGCGTTGATATGTCAGTCAGTCAGTCAGTCAGTCAGTTAGTTTCTCCTTTTATATATTTAGATTAAAAATTAAAATACACTTACAAGGAGACAATGATCAAACTGACCCGAGAATTTGAATGCACGCTTTTTAATGTTCTAATTAAAAGGTTGAAAACTAGACTATGAAAGCGCCCTCCAGAAAGTATGCGTCATGGTGGAGACGTTTTGATGTTTTTTCACATAAAAATCGCAAAGTCAACTCAAAAATATGTTTTTTTAATTTTTAATCTACTTATTGTGCAGAAATGTAGACAATAATTATTAATTTTTTGCAATTCCTACCTGCGTTTGACATTGTAGTATACTTAACTGAGATCTTAGATAATAGGGTTTTTGTCAATTTTTGAAATATATTTTTAATCAGTTCTTCATTAATTTCATTATGTAATTAACACGATAATACATATATATTTGTATTACCGAATTCTTGTCTGTATTAATATAGAAAACAAATATTAAAGTTAAAATTCTCAAACTCGCGCGTAAAAAGCCGTTTCGAAAATGGAGTCAATCACATGACGTCTGTGACGTCACAGGCAGGTAAACAAAGGTGATAATCTGTCAATGAAACACTAAACACGTAAGCTTTGTCAACTTTGTTTACCTGCCTATGGTATCATCAATTAATGACAAAATTCACACAGAAAATTAGAAATTAATCGAACTAAATCCTCTAAAATCGCATAATATTTTTTTCGACTAGAGAAATAGTTTTGTAACAACAAGCAATGAGTTGATAAAACAAAAATATTTTTATCGCTGATTTCGAAGACTTTAGTTGTTTTATTAGGGTTTTTGTACTTGTTTTAAATTAACAATCCTTACTAATATAATAAATCGGAAAGTGAGTTTGTTTGTTCGTTTGTTCCGCTTTCACGCCGTAACTACTGAACCGATTACTTTGAAATTTTGCAGACGTAAAGTAAGTCTGGATTAAATAATAGGGTACTTTTTATCTCGGAAAAAAATTTATTCCCGAGGGAAAACAAAAATATAGTTAGCTTGATGGATGTATTGGAGATGGCGCTGTGTTTATATAATATAGTGTACCATTCAGTTTTGGTTTAACAAATTATCGTATTCAGCGTTATATCGCGCTTCTTAGATTTTTCCGTGGAAATGAGAAGTTTTCCTATAGTTGTGCTTTATACCGCAATATAACCGAATTCCACGCGGCCGAAGCCGCGGGCGGAAAGCTAGTAGTTGGGATATTCCAAAAATTACTTTAAAAAAAACCGGCCAAGTGCGAGTCGGACTCGCGCACGAAGGGTTCCGTACCAAAAACTGCAAAAAATCAGATTTTTTTATGGGAGCCCCCCTTAATTATTATTATTATTTTGATTTTAGTATTTATTTTTAAAGTAGATATTTAATTAAATATTCTGTGAGCATTTCAAGTATTTATCTGTCACAGTTATTTAAATAGACCCAAAACAGCAAAAAAAAAAAACACGTTTTTTCTATGGGAGCCCCCCTTAATTATTATTATTATTTTGATTTTAGTATATGTTGTTATAGCGGCAACAGAAATACATCATCTGTGAAAATTTCACCTGTCTAGCTTTCACGGTTCGTGAGATACAGCCTGGTGACGGACGGACGGACGGACGGACAGACAGACAGACAGACAGACAGCGAAGTCTCAGTTATAGGGTCCCGTTTTTACCCTTTGGGTACGGAACCCTAAAAATCAATAACTCAAGAACCGTTAATTTTTGTCCATACATAATGAGGGGTTTAAATTTCATTCTAGCTCCTCTGTCATGGTCATGTCCATGTCCTAACCGGAATACGTCTAATTACAAGTAACCCTGTATATCTTCGAATTCCTTTCCAGAATTAAATCAAATTTAAATTGTTTTGTGCATATTATTATTACTTATACATATATTATTTTATAAAACGTAGTATTTTATGACACTGCTGCATAATGACGGGCCTTAGAACACGAGTGTGCGCACAATATTTTATCAACAGTCATATTACAATACAAATACTCTAAAATGGATTCAAAAACCGATCGTTAAAGATTTGTACTTGTAGTAGTGTTACTTGAAACACAACTAAATTAACTAAATGTTCTTATCAGGACGCATCAACTAAAATAAAAAGAGACAAAATACATAGGTTAAAAATATAAAAAATGCGAACCCCCATTGCACAAATTCGTCTCAGTCTTTGTCACCACAAAAACAATCAGTTTTCATGCGATTCCCGAATCAGTATTAACGTTACAGATTTTTTTATATTTATACGGTCATTATAAGATGTTGGTTGGTTAGATAAATAATTTCAAACCAACTTATATGACAGAAAATCCTGTAAGTAGGAAATTAATAAATTAATAAACGACTTGTTATCCATCACAACTTTTTACGGTAAAACAACAAATGAGTTGCGAATTGAACTTACCCCCACTAATTTTGCCGTGTTACTTGATTCCCTGTTTGTTTTTGTATTGTTTAAAGACCATAAAATTATTTCCGATCCGATCCAATTCGGGCCGTTTGATGTCAAGTCCTTAGGATGGCCAAGAAAAAAATTTTTTGTGAGTCCAGTAAAATTTGGAAACCACTGGTACATATACAATGTTTAAGATACTTTCCCTACATAAAATATGGGCATGGCTTGGGTTGGGATATCATTGGTACTGAGATATTAGAAATAATTATTTGATTCCAAAATATACAGGATTTAGAAGGTTAAATACTCGTAGAATAGATAAAAAAAACTAGTACTAGGCTAGTTTCGCATTTCAGACGTAAAGGCATCTTCCTTCTATCTAGATTAAACCCATTCACATTAGGTATTAGATACATAAAAGAAAACACTAAGCTCTAAGTTAAGTTAAACAACTGTGATAAAAGATATCTTACCGTAAATTCTCCAGTAACAGCATCAAATCCAACGTGAACTGTGTGTTCAAAATTTGTAGGATAGCTAATGTTTGGTTTGTTGTCATTGTGAGCAGTACTTTTCGATCCTTTAATTTTGGCCTTCAAAGTCTTCTTTTTCCTGTCTCCACTGTCATCCGGTTCTGTAACAATGGCTGTTACGTCAATGCATGTACAAATAGTGTGATAACATCCATTGTTAACTAATTCATTCTATTATAATGTACACCATTTCCTTTATAAAATGATAATAGTAGTAATAATAATTAAATAGTAAAAATGTCTATGTACGTTCCACGGCTGGGCGCAGATCTCCTTTCCCTATGAGAGCGCGCGCCCCGTGCGCATTGAGAACTTCACATCACATACAACATTGAATTACTTGGTCACCGTGTGGTGGTTTCCTCAGGATGTATTCCGTCGTCAAATAAAGTCGTGCCAAATATGAAATTCGATTTTGCATTTAAGCTCCAAAAAATTCATGCGAAAGCCGAGAATAGTAGTATCTTACGAAATACAAATGTAAAATTCTACATAGGTAAAGTAGCCCATACTCGTATCTCATTCCATATACAGATTTTAATAGTAACATATGCAACTGCTCTTTGATGAGAGGCATTTATACACGAGATAAGTTTATAAAATGAGTCAAACAGGCGAATTCAACAAAAAAATACGAGTTTTTTTAATGAATAATATATATAGTATCTAAAAGCAGATAGATAATAAAATAATTTATACAACGAGCAGATGCAACGAGCATAACTTAACTATATGCAATATGCATTTCATCAATCTAAAATGCACGTTATTAAAATGGTCCATGATGGCAGGCGCATAGGTAAATACAAGTGGCATTATTGAATTTCTACTCCTCTTTTCATAATTTAGCCTGTTGGTCTAGGAGTATGAAGTGAACTAGCTAACCTTTCGGTAGGGGTCGCATGTCCACGGAAGCGACCGAGTCCCCCCGATCGGCGGCGCGGTTGCTGGTGAGGCGCACGGGTGGCGCCGGCGGCTTGTCCTCATCGCTCGACATTATGCTCCACTTTGCCGTCCTGTGTACATAGACCATCTTATTTTTACAATTGAATATTAACCAATGACAACAACGCAGCATAACTATAATTATGTACAGGTAAATGATTCTCAATGTTTCCTATTGCAAACTCTTTAGCGCCTCAGAATATACTAAAATCTTTTTACGCCTCGTGACATGAAATGACTAAACGATTTTCTGCTCAAAAAGCATTCAGAAGAGGTTCTAGAATGATCTACGAATCATGGGCAATAGAACCTACCTACTAGAACTTCGAATTTATTCCGATTTTGAGAAAATTTTGCAAAAAAAAAAAAAACCACGTCAATTATATACAAGCTATTGTATAAAAAGGGAAAGTATTTTACAGGTTTTGGGTCCCTTTGCAAATATATGAGAAATCCGATATAAACAGCCATTCTATCTTTTTCTTATTTTTATTCTTATTCTTAGTTTTAACAGCTTGATTTATTAGCATATTATTAGCAATTAGGTTTGTAAATGACGATAAGAAATGATAATATATTCGTAGGCAATTTACATATTACAGTGACCAACGAAACTCGGCAAACACAATAATGTTACAAATTATACTAGACACATGAACATACTGAACATAGCAACAAACAAAATTCCATTTACATTAAAATTTCTAAAAGTAGAGGTACAGCATATTTCCAAAAGTGGCCGGACTCTATTTTTCCCAAAATTTTCTGAACAGTTTATTACCAAAAATGGCAGGACATAACATTTTCAAAAATGACTGGACATAAGACTTCCATAAGTTGCTGGACAGTATATTTATAAAAGTTGCTAGACGTAGTATCGTGTAGGTAAATGGTCTTTGTTAAATCATGATTGGACCAACTATCAAGACATTTTGTCTGTTTAATTTTGTTCGTGGCAACATTGGCGAATGGCGCACCTATTATTTAGATCCGTGGTGTGATTGATCAGTTTGACATTTAGTTCGCTAAAAATCATGATAGGTATGATTTTTGTCTAATTTGGCAATCCTTAACACGAATTGGGAATATTTTTTTGGATCCGTGGCGTTATTTGCACCTTTGACATTTTATTCGGTAAAAGCATAATGGGTGTGATGTCCGTATAATTCTCAGCGCTTAACACGAATTTGGGGCATTTACTTCGGTCAATGGTGTAATTGATCACTTAATCAGTTTAACTAAACATTTTGTTCGACAAAAATCATGACACGTACGATTTTCGACTTTTTTGTCGTTAAATGTTCAAAATGTTCCCCATGTGGTGCCGGGTTAGAAGAATAGCACCTCCCCGTTTCTTCCCGTGGGTGTCGTAAGACTCGACTCTGGGAAAGGGTTAGTGTATTGTGGGCGATGGGCTAGCAACCTGTCACTGCAATGTCACGTTTAACCATCTGATTACCCTGAAACTGCTAATCGTGGCACTGAATTTTTGAATTCGTGCGCTCTGCCTACCCCTCTTAGGAATACAGACGTGAGAATATGTATGTAGGTATGTGTAAATGTTCCAAATGAGTGCCAAAACGAGTTCAGCGCTGTCAAAATAGTAGCAAATGAAATCCATTGTGATTGTGACTAAGTATAAATCAAGATTTTAGTGTCAAAAATGTCAAACTGACCAATTAAAACTTGAATTTAAAAAACAATGTCAAATTGGAGTTCATAATTGCCAAAATTATTTTATTGCTAAAATAGTAAATCATACCTATCACATCTGTTAGCGACAAAAATGTCAAACTGACAAGTAACATCTTGAATTCACAAAATAATGCCCGACTTGTGGTATTTTCAAATGTCTACAGAGATTTGTACAACAGCCAATTCAGTTGCATATGAACTTTTATAGTGAACAGTTGTTTTGATTTGGATGTGTTCATTGAATTTCGTTGCTGACTGTACCTGCATACTGAATGCTGCAAAAGTGGTTAGCATATGCACATATAGGTATTCGCTGCTTAAAATATAAGACAAATTAAAACTATTGGGTAATTTCACAATGATATCACATTTCATGGATATAGTAGATTTTTACAAATCAGAAATTAAATTTATATCAGACACAACAAAAGAAAGTTCCAATTGATACAGTGTACAGTCGAGTTCATTAATATATGAGCAAAACTGAGGGTTCAAAAATATCTGTACACCTTTATGATATTGACAATAAGGTGCAAAAGTTTACATATTTGGCATTTGTCTGCTCATATATTTATGAACTCGACTGTACAAACGCAGAAGCAGATAATTTTGCAATTCACCCCCTGGCCAATACCTATTTTATGCTAAATTATTTCAACCAAATTATTTTAGAGTTTCTCGCATTAAGCTGGCTTTTGTAATTAAGACATGTGTAGGCAGGCATCATGACGCCCAAGTTTATCCTAGATTTCTATAAGGTAATAATATAATACAATTTAAATTGAAGTTTCTTTCATTGTCATTTATTTTGCTTAGCAACCCACCAACCACCACTTTGCCTTTGTAAGCTGGAAGTGAAAAATACCAGCTCTCAGACTTGTAAGTTAATGTATAGCTTTTCAAATATATTTAATAAAGGTGTACTTATTCATAATGTTGACCACTTATGGTTTTAACTGATGTTTTGGGTTCATGTTCAATGAACCTATATACATACACAACTAAAAATACTTCTTTGGGAATTTGGTCTAACTAAACTCTAAACTTATTGCATGCTAAATTAAAAGTCGCCCAGCATCTTACACCTATATGAGTACACAAATGCCCTATGTTAGTCAAATAAAACAGAATAAATAAGACAAAAGCGAAGATATGAAAGGTTATAAATACAATACATTTTTATACCCATTAACACTGCACTAAGCCTTTGGCGCCTTTATTTAAAACAAGTTTTAATCATGTTAATTTGTTTTTTAGAAATTGGAGAATACTCTCTATACTTGAAAGATTTAGGTACCTAAATGTAAACAATTCGAGACTTACTTAAAAGTTGTAATTCTCTCATTAAACATAGATACCTACATTTCTGTTCCAATGCACATTAGGCTAAATTACAATGATAATTGACAAATAAAACGTGAAAAATCCCCAAATGTGCCAATTTTGATTACAATTAATTATTAAATGCCTAAATATTCCAAGTATAGTCACTCTAATGTGATGCCGGGTTAGAATAGCGCCTCCCCCTTTCTTCCCGTGGGTGTCTTAAGAGTCGACTCTGGGAAAGGGTAAGTGTATTGTGGGCGATGGGCTAGCAACCTGTCACTGCGATATCACGTTTAACCATCTGTTTACCCTAAAATTGCTAGATGTGCCACTTGATTTTTGAATTCATGTGCTCTGCCTACCCCTCTTGGGAATACAGGCGTGAGAATATGTATGTATGTATGTATGCATGTAACTTTTAGGAAAACAAAATCCAAAGTGGTCTCTAATGTTAATATAGCACAGCTGGTCATGAGATTCATAATGATAATGAACTTGATTTTCTAGTGACTATACAACTATTCGTGTTAAGTTATTGTAATATATTTTTGACATTCGAAAACGTAAAAAAATACCTAAACACGCGCGCGTTCAGACCAGCGTATCTTGAGCCGCCGCGCTTAGCCCCTAGCGTTTGTCGTCAGTGTGGTAGGTAGGTAGAACCTAAAATGGATTAGCGCAATAAGCTTAGTACAGCCTAAACCTAATTTGACCACTAAATACAGATGAAAACATTATACATGCATACATACAGGGTGTCCCAAAGTTATGGGACATGAAGGGGAAGTACCTTAAATATCGTAGATAGTGTATTTTGCTCAAAGAAGACTTTATCTTATTTTCAAAAGTTAGTAATTCTGCATTCATAGATTTTCTAAAAATTACTTGCTTCGTCTGGGAATCGAACCGACTAAAATATCAAAAAAAAATCATCCTGTTTTTATGATGCCAATCGAAAGAATAGCTAAAAAATATTAACTCTGCTTAAGTAACATAGTATTTTAAAAGAAAGGAACAACGTGAAATTAATCACTTTAATCAAATTAAAAACATACATGAAACTGTCGTAGTTAATTAATTGGGTATTTTTGTGTAAATTAAATTAATTAAATGCTCAAAATGTGATCCCTCTTGTCTGATGCAAATCGCCAATCTTTTAATGAGTCCGCTGCCTGTTGATTTTCTAATAATTTTATAGTGAACACTCGATGTGATATGGCACAATTCTGTTTGTAACTCGCCCACGTTCCCGTATCGCTTTTTTTGCTAAACGTGGCACTGGAATTTTGAATTCATGTGCTCTGCCTACCCCTCTTGGGAATACAGGCGTGAGAATATGTATGTATCTTTTACGTATCCCCATAAGAAAAAATCTAATGGAGTAAGGTCCGAAGATAAACAGGCAGCAGACTCATTAAAAGATTGGCGATTTCTGTAAGACAAGAGGGATCACATTTTGAGCATTTAATTAATTTAATTTACACAAAAATACCCAATTAATTGACTACGACAGTTTCATGAATGTTTTTAATTTGATTAAAGTGATTAATTGACGGCCGTATATCCTAGCGGTTAGAGAACCTGACTGTGAAGCTTAAGGTCCCGGGTTCGATCCCCGGTCGGGGCAGATGTTTGTATGATGAATACGAATGTTTGCTTTCGAGTCTTGGATGTTTATCTGTATATAAGTAAGTTTATCCGTTGTCTAGTGCCCATAACACAGGCATTAAATTGCCTACTTTGGGACTAGGTGATTGGTGTAAAAAAATTGTCCAGTGATATTTATTTATTTTTTATTTAATTTCAGGTTGTTCCTTTCTTTTAAAATACTATGTTACTTAAGCAGAGTTATTATTTTTTAGCTATTCTTTCGATTGGCATCATAAAAGCAGGATGATTTTTTTTTTGATATTTTATTCGGTTCGATTCTCCGACGAAGCAAGTAATTTTTAGAAAATCTATGAATGCCGAATTACTAACTTTTGAAAATAAGATAAAGTCTTCTTTGAGCAAAATACACTATCTACGATATTTAAGGTACTTCTCCTTCATGTCCCATAACTTTGGGACACCCTGTATATCACGCCTGTATTTTCAAATGAGGTAGGCATACAACACGAAACGGCACATAGACGAATTCGTGACTATTTTACATTTCGTGGCCACTTCTAGCATGAAAACATAAAAACATATGATTTGTAATTTTATTATAGTGATTTAAAACAATAAAATTCATTAAAATGGATCCAAAACGGAGCTGTCTAATACCAACAACAATTAATTAAGATTTTGAAATGCATGAAAGTCAAAAACCCTAAGTAAATTCCTAAGCTTTCATAATATTTTAGTGAGCCATTGATTCCTTCCTTCCTTCATCATCAGCCTATACACGTCCCACTGCAGGGCACAGGCCTCCTCTCAGTATGAGAGGGCTTGGGCTTTTAGTTCCCACGCAGGCCCAGTGCGGATTGGGAACTTCACACACAACATTGAATTACTTCGTAGCTATGTGTAGGTTTCTTCACGAAGTTTTCCTTCACTGAATAGCTCGTGATAAATATCAAATTCGATATCGCACATAAATTGCGAAAATTCAGAGGCGAGAAATTGCGAGCTTGGGGTTTGAACCCACGACCCTCTGCTTGAGAGGCCACAGGTCGAACCGCTAGGCTACCATGGCTATATTCCTTTCTTGATTCATAAGACTTATGTGCATGCTTTGTCTGGATAAAATCAGTGAATTTGCGAAGTAAATAACGAATAGCAGTATAGTCGATCCAATAACTCCTTACAATAGGCTAGACAACAAGAAAAAAACTGCTTTGTCCACCAGTAAGATTATTTAAAAAATTGTACTGATATTTTTTCTCTTTTTATTTCAAATATCAAATTGCAATCTGATACAGTGCTTGGAAATTCTGAGTGACACGATCAGTGATCGGATCTAGGATGCAATTTCCCGGGGTTTAGGTCCATAATATTAAGGTGGATATGACTTACAAACCCGCGACTTTTTAAATATTTTATTATCATTACAAAAAGTAAACAATTACCCATGATTAACCTTTTTTATTAAATGAAATGACCACTTGAAATAAGCAGTAGATAATGTCATGACTGATATTGTCATTCAAATCAAATTGAGCCCTGCATATCAAATTGTCAACATTATAGACAAATAATAATAATTTAATTACAAATATCCATTATTTAGACAATTCTAGTGTTCTTTAAGTGTGCAAATATTAAATGACACTTTTTTAAATTTTAGCCCATACATACATATTCTCACGCCTGTATTCCCGAGAGGGGTAGGCAGATCACATGAATACAAAAATCCAGGGCCACGTTTAGCAATTTCAGGTTAAGTAGATGGTTAAACGTGATATCGCAGTGACAGGTTGCTAGCCCATCGCCCACAATACACTAACCCTTTCCCAGAGTCGACTCTTACGACACCCACGGGAAGAAAGGGGGTGGTGCTATTCTAACCCGGCACCACACGGGAATTTTAGCCCACTATCCAAAATTCCAGAAAATCCCGAAGCACATCCACGATAAGAATAATGTTTAAGGTTGTTCACCTCAAATTGCATCCTAGATCCGATCACTGGACATGATACAATTTTCGACTATTAATGATGTCACAATCACAAGTTCTCACTTCAGAATTATTGATTAAAAAAAAATCAATTCAACAAATCAACAATTTAATATACATCAAATATTTTTCCATAATCTAATTAATGGACGGAATATTTAGGATGATATATTTTAAACCCACTTGTCATCCCTATTGACCAATGATATGAAAGTGTTAAAATATTAAATAAAATACCAATGGCAGTCGCAGTTTAGCAAAACAATGCACTAACAACTAGCACAAATTTATGAATTCAATGCCAAATAAGATATTCATATTCAATGAATTAGCCTGTACAGATGTTATAACCATTTATTATAATCATTTTCCTATCTCTGCTAAACAATTTACAGATGCAATATTGGAGTGTCTCAAGATAGACAGTATAGACATTAAGATGATAGGTAATAGTAGATTCAATTGTGGATTTTTGTTAGTAAATACAGTGAACCAAACTAACAACTATGAAGCAACAACTATTGATCCCTAAAAGGGGTAAAAGAAAATAGTTCTATATTAATTTCAAACTGCTTATGTGTAGGATTTTATCAAATAAGTTACCAAACTCAGGCCAAATACTCTGGGCATTTCCCATCTTTCATTACAATGCAACAATGGTTCATGAAAATGACAATATTTTTACTTAAATAAAGAAAAAAAGTTAGCAGACAACTAGTTTAGTCTTTCTAAAATAAAATAAACATTTATTTTGTAGTTAAAGCAAATCAAATATTATGAAAGTGAGTAACTCTCTTAAGGTCATTATGAATGTCTTACCAATTTCATGAGTACAGACAGTTCAACATTCAAAATATTTATTGTTGTTTAATTACCTACAATATTTTAGAAATCAGTTTAGCACCTCTTGTTTAAAATCCCAAATAAGTTATCTGCCGGGTAACATACTATACATATATTTGAGTTGACCCCAGTACTCCTCTAAAATAATCAAATAGATCAAGATAAATAAAACCATACATAAACCTTCAAACAACTGTAGTGCTTTTGTAATTATCATCAAAATATACCTTTTTAAAACATACAAAAACAAACCCACATTCAAGCTAACTTTTTTATTTTGGAGACTATTGTTACAGACAATTCAATTAAACTAATAGAATTCTATCCATAATATTGGGATGTAATTAAAGTATGAAAAAGTTAGTTTATTTGATTAATATGAAATTATGATACAGGTTACATACATACATACAATCATCCCTGTGTAGGCAGAGCACACAAAACGCTACATAGACAAAACAATGACTATTTCACACTTTGGCAGGTATAATAGTGACAGGTTGCAAGCCCGTCTCCTAAGGTATACCTTAACCTACATCCTTAGTCGCTTCTTACAACATCCACGCCAGAAATTGAGAGGTGTTATTCTAAACCCAACACCACACGGAAACACAGGATATATTAGTTCGCTCATGAAAGTTACAACAAAATGGAAATTTAGAAATGCTGGAAGTTGAAGGGATGCTGGTTATTCATTCAAAAAACTAAGATATTATAATGAATAATGTTTAATATATTAGGCTTATAAACTTGATAGACAAAATGAAACTTCAATTTGGATTTCATTACATATATCAAGTTTGTAACAAAGAGAAATTTTAAAACAAACATAAACACAAGATACATGCAAAAAAATAATTAACCTTCCTTGTAAAAAACTCACAACTTAGCAACATCTACATATTTTTATTTATATACATAAAAACTTTGTGTTGCTTATATCAGTAAGATACATGACTGTATGTATATTATGTATATGTAAACTACAACCTCTTGATTCTAAAATGTATGACTTACTACACAATTGATCAAAATTAATGTTCAATATATCTGGTTTTCTAGTTCTGTTCAGGAGTAATGAGTGTATACCAAAAAGTAATCATGTAAAACAGGAAAGTTATGAGTATTCTTTTATTATTTCCATTGTAAAAGATTTTCATTTTGAGAAGCTTTGTTTGCTTGACATTCCTAATCATATGATATTTGACAGCTTTAGCATGCACAAGTAGTCATCTACTAACTAAATAAATTTTTAGAAGTCCAATATTCGCAGGGGTTGTAAATCACATCTGATTATATACTATTACTGGGCGCGTAAGCCAGAAAAATATGGACAGAGTAAAATCTGACACGTTCACAGAAGTAACCAGACATAAGACACAGTTAATCATGAAAGAGTACTACGAAAAATGACGACAAAACCATTTCAAAGCTTGGAATTGGATTGGAAGACATTTCATTCACTTACCTGGAAAAGTATGTAACTGGAAAAATAAATAGCGAGAGACAGAAAGAAGTCACATTTCAATTAGACACCACACTTTAATAATACAGATACGAGAATCAACAATCCATTTAAAATACTAATATTATAATCCTTGGCTTATTTCAATAGTTAAGGCTACGGCAGCATTGACTGGAGAAGCCGCCATTACTTTCAATTGCAGAATTTCCAAGACTATTAGTGTGACCAGACCTAAATTAATTGGCTTTATGGCATCTTTACTAGTGCTACATTTCTCGAATTAAATCAGCAAATCGAAGTCTTGCTTTTTTACTCAACAACTGTAATATAGATAATTATAAACAAAAAAACCGACTTCAAATTTGTGATATACTTATAAAAAAAAAAAAAAAAAATTATACTTACTGATGTCTGTAGGTGCATTCAGTATTGAAAGAATTATTCTTTAACTCCTAAACATTAAGGAGTTGACCTTCCATCAACAGCTCAGTCATATTCTTTTTACTGCCAAACGTAAATATGTACTGGTGTAGCTTTGAAAAATGTACCAAAAACATTACCTGTGCCCTCAGATAAATAACCTGTGCCTATAAAATTTGAGGGTTGCCCTCGATTTCCCTCATATTCCATCATCAGGTCAAGATATGCTGACAATGGGACCACCTGGAAACTATATCCTTTCAAACAAAAAAAGAATTTTCCAAATCGGTCCAGGCGTCTTCGAGTAATCGGCGAACACACACATAAAAAAAAAACATAATAAATAAAAAAAAAAGATCCCGACGAATTGAGAACCTCCTCCTTTTTTGAAGTCGGTTAAAAATAGGAAGAACTATTAAAACCATGCGCTGCTTATAAATAAAATGTGGCAGCTTGTTTTTGTTGTTAAGCGAGCTCCACACCACACTGCTGCCGAATCAAGTTGAGCCGTGTGCCCGTTTCAGTGTGTGGAACAACAAATTCGCTTAAGCACCCCATTCACAATAGCTCCGGGATGTGGACCAGACCCACATCCAACCGGAGCGACGCCGGGAGTTTTAGGACAACTGGATTTGCCCATTGACTGGCGTCGCTCCGGCTCTTCAGTTCTCAACACATTGAGGATATAACCTATAGAGTACTAATGTCATCTTGGTTGTTCGGAAATTATTCCGCAAAACAATTGAAGACCTCGCTGTGCTCTTATTGGCCGGCCCAAGATCGCGCCCCACACTAGAGTTGTGCAAGTTTACAAATGTATCGATAATATCGATATCGATAATAGTATTTTTTTACTAATTGTCCTGGAACGCAATTTTTAAAACAAGCTCACCTCTCTGTTTTCGCACTCATCGTTCAATATTAACATCGCTCTTTTACAATTATAAATGAAATGTAAACCACTTTTAAAATAAAAGATTATAAAATTCACCAACAAATTTAATTCCTTACCAATGCAGT
>BHDV01065579.1:182388-204496 GCA_005406045.1 Adoxophyes honmai
TTCGATTTATAAAGTGTACGTTTAAAAAAAAAGACACGTCAAGATTGTTTACATTGTTTTAACTACCTAAACCGATAAGGTATAATAATTTTCTAGCGTGGTAGAAATCTGTTAGCTTATTTCATGGTTATTTCAAAAACATAGCTTGTAATAATTGTTTTCAAACAAAAATATACCAGAATTATGCTTTTTATAAAAAATGGGGTCTGAAGTAAACAGACAGCTAGAGACTCTGCCACATCCGCTAAATATTTCAAAATGGCCGTGCCACTCAAGCACAAATTGGTTTTGTCCAGGAGCTGGAATTTGCCACGCGAAGGGTTAAAAACTATCAACGAAAATTGGTTTGAACAAAATCTACCAAGTAGTTTTTTTTTAATAAATAAAATTAAAATTTATTATTAGTTCGAAAATCTGTCACTACATGGCGTTGTAATCAGTTTGTACGGAACCCTCAGTGCTTGAGTCCGACTCGCACTTGGCCGGTTTTTTTTGTATTACATATTATTATACCATTTATACCACAGATTACTAATAGATACTACGTTTATTTATACTGTCATGTCATAACGTCATGAGATCATGTTGGAATACAAGAGAAACTAATTAGACTTTTATTTTTGTTTACTAAGTTTCTTAGTAATGAAGTATAAAGATGGTAAAATTATAAGTTGAAAGTAAAGTAGTGTGTTAATTAGTACGTATAACAAAATTTCCCGCTTACGTGATAAGTTATGAGGATTGTGGAAACAATCTGTCAAGTCCGTCATTTTGTCATTTATATACAAATATTTCTTTATAATGTTCAGTTCAATAATGTTCATTCAGGTGCACGATAGAGAACACTGGAAGGAAGATTGAAATGAAACATAATTTAATGTTACTGTAATCATGGATCAATCTGAAAACAAGGTAGGTGCATATGCATAGAATCAATAATACTAGACTGCCACGATTAGGAACAGCATACGTAGTAAGGTCTAAACTTAAAGGTTACATTTGTAGTTAAGGTAATATGGGTTAATGTAACAATAGGCAAAACAAATAAATAACACTTATTCACAATCTTGTTATGCTTTCCTGACTATTGCATCACTTTGTCCTGTACCTATGCTATAGACCGATAGGTACTTAAAAGATGGTAAACAATCTTGACATGTCTTTTTATTGAAATACACAGTCTAAAAATGAAAATCGTTACAATATACAATTCAATTATGAAAGTAAATGATTTTTTCATACCTAAATCTAAATTGTAAAATGTAAAGATTTTGATTTATAAAGTGTATGTTTAAATAAAAAGACACGTCAAGATTGTTTACCATCTTTTAAGTACCTATCGGTCTCTAGCATAAGTTCTCCTGTATTTATCTACTTATTTGTAGTTCAAGATAAGTACCAATGTTTAATGCAATGCGAAGCTTTTCTACAGCAAACCGCTTTTCTGCAACTTTGTTGCTATTATTGAATCAAGCCCCTGTGATATTAAAATCTTTGGTCTTTAATTTTAATTAACCTAAACAGTGATTTAGGTGCTTGGGGTATTTACTACCAAGCTAAAACAGCTGTTTCATACATTTTAATACACTGTTATGATTGTTTTAATTATGTTGCTACTGTTTTAGTTATGTCTTCAGTTGTTGCATTTCGATAGGAACTAAAAAAATAAAGGTCATAAAATAAAGTAAATAAAGTACCTAATTGGTTATTTGGATTACCCCTCACGGGATATCAAGTAGAAAAGTTAGTATAGATACAACAGATTCCTGTGATACAGAACAATTCATTCAGAAATAAAAGAATTTAAATTGTCTGTAAGCAAAATATACATTTGTTAACACTGTTAACTCATAGTAACAATAAATTAGCTGATAGATATGGGTATTTGCATGCCAAACTTTTGTTTAAATGGTACAAAATGTTTCGCTTTGGTGGGAGTAAATGAGCTGTCCATGTGAATATTTCTGAATATTTGTTCGATTTTAACTAATTAATAAGATAAACACAATGTATTTTTTTGCTTTTTTTAACAATATAAAGCTCAGATTCCTGGGGCATATCCATGCTAACATTAACCCCAGGTCTAATCCAAATACCCAATCACTGGTCATAACTATTAAACTACAATATATATTTAACAACATATTATATGGGTGTAGATTATGGTTCTTTAACTCTGAAAATTGATTGACATAACTTTGTGGGATACCCTGCACATTTGTATTAAGAGGTAATAAAAACAAAATTGTGATTGGTTCCTCTGTTTAGTGCGACAAATCTCTGTAAAATGTATAAGTAACTATCATGACACAGAGGAATCAATTAAGCTTTGTTTTGATTAAACCCCTTAACTAGGTTACAGTTTTTAAAAATGACTCATTACTTATTAGTAAATTAATTTTATTTTTAGAGTCCTCAAGAAGGATCTAAGAAAACTCTATTTGATGAATTGACCAGAGAAGAGCTAATAAGTAAATGTAAAGGTTTACTTGCTCTAGCACAGAAAGCAAGACATTCCAAACAAGGTTGGTTCTTCAATTATTTCTTGTATAATTTTAACACATTCAGAACCAAGGACCCGGCTCCCGGGTTCTTCAAAACATTTGCGAGATACCGAGAACCCGGTAGCCGGGTTCATTTTGTACTAGCTAATAGCTAGTAGCTATAGACTACTCGGTTCCGCGCAGATGTTTTGATTTTAGGCTTGGTCGTGAATGTGTTAAACAAAAAAAAACCGACTTCAAATTAGCAATATTTTGAAAGTATTCTGTTTACTGAATGTAAATTCTTGACTTCATCAACAAATTACAGAGAATGCCGTACACCTCCATACAAAATTTGAAGAGTTCCCTCGATTTCTCCAAGATTCCATCATCAGATCCTGGATTCATGCCAATGGGACCAATTTCGAGTTGTACCCTTTCGATTAACAAAAATTTTTGAAAATCGGTTCACGGGTCTCTGAGATATCGAGTAACATACCTATACACAAAAAAAAATAGGTTGAATTGAGAACCTCCTCCTTTTTTTGAAGTCGGTTAAAAAGAGGCTGTTTCATTAGTGTGTAATTTAAGTTAAAATACAGGATCACTATTGTTTTGTATTCCCAAAATATCACATCCTATACCTTATTTGTTGAATTGTAGTATAGTGTTACGATTTTAATTTTTAGACTGTGTATTTCAACAAAAAGACATGTCAAGATTGTTTACATTGTTTTAACTACCTAAACAGTTAAGGTATAATCTATTTTCCCAAATTATCATTTGCCTAAAATATTTCTCTAAATATGCCCTCACTTGTGGTTGTATAGCTTGAGCTCCCAGGTTCGATTCATGTTCATAGCAGATATTTGTGTGATTAACCAGAATATTTAAACTCAAGTCTTAGCTTGGGTGTTCCTTAAATGTAAGATTAGGGTTTTGGTCTCATATCGCCATATCTATATCACCTTGATTTTGTTATACCCTATTACCAACATACCTAGATCTCATAATAACTTGATGTCAAAATGGCTAATTCCCAAAATACCTATATTTTTTTCTCAAAACACCGGATTTTTAATATGACTTAATTTCAAAATAACTATGTCCAATAATAACTAAATATCAAAACACCTTAGGGCCTGGCCACATGTCCACGACACGACGCCGTAGACGTAAACCGACACGATTTTAGCCGTGAAAATCCACGACGCGCGTCGTGAAATTTTCCGACCGCTGCACCGGGCACCGACGTCGTGTCGGAGCGCGACACGATTTTTGTCGTGAAAATCCACGACGCGCGTCGTGTAATTTTCGTCGCAATACACTGACCTTGTAATGCGACTAAAATAGAAAGTATCGTATTTAATGTAGCAACACATACCTTACGTGATTTTTAACTTTGTCGGGTTTGTTTATCTTTTTTTTAGTACCTAAAATAATAGATCATTGGTCAGTTTGTGTGAAGTAACCTGTGGTGTTTACGTGTTTATTTACATTACTACAATATTATCAGTAGTTAACAAAACCGTTTTTTGTTTTGTTTGACCATGGTGTCTATGGTGTCAGGGTGTCACTGATCAAATGTACTGATATACATATGCCTATATATGTTGCAGAACTACAAACTGAAATAGACAGTTATAAAGTTAAAGAACAAGAGTTTGAAAAGGAGAAAAAAGTAAATGCTCAAAATCTCCACACATTGCAAGAAATAGCTGACTCCCTGACAGAGCAGAAACTTAATTACATAACTGAGCTCGAGTCGGCACATAGTAAGATTAAAACATTAAACCAAAAATGTTCGACTTTCGAAGACGAAGTAAGTCATTTGAAGGCGGACATAATTGTGAGGAACAAAAATAGTGTTGAATCGCATACGAAAATATCCAACCTTGATAGCGAAAATATATCATTGAAGAGACAAAATAATCGCTTTGTGGAGGAAAATGAGCAATTGCTTAATCAGCTATCGGAATTAGAAGCCAGAATAGAGGAGTTTAATAAAATAGGTCTGCAGCAAAGAGAGCAGTTAAAAATATTAGAAGAGCAGATTCAGTCAGGTAAGTACTCATCCTTACTAAGTAAAATTAGCTTAAAATAGAAATATTAAGTTTTTCGCTTTACACTTCAAAACAAAAATTGTATCAACCACTAGACACTTTAGCATGTATACTACAGTAGTGTAGTGTAGGCCACTTTATAGCTTAGGTATAAGTTAATTGGATTTAAATAAAATCATTTAATTGTTGAATACTGTAGGTATAACCAGACATGATAAAATGTTGCAGTATCTACCAATAACATACATACACCACCAATAACATAGTAAGGTTTATGTTAATGTCATTAAAATTATTTTATCTTTGGTCATAGCCGTTTATACGCTCTATATTTACCATTCACGACACGATGACGACAAAAAAAATGCAGTATTTTTTTTTTCAGAGGGTGTTTACAAAGATAAAATTGAAGAACTTAATAAGAAAATAAGGGAATTGGAAAATGAACTTAAAAGCAATGGGACTGATAACAATTTTCAGGAGCAACTGATCTATTATGAAAATAAAATAAAAGAATTGACCGAGTTATACGAAAATGAAAAAAGTAATCAAGAGAAGTCTAATATTAAGTTGAAAAGTTATAAAGATAAAATATCAAAATGTGCTACATGTATTAATCAACTCAAGAACTCTAGATTTATTCTATCCAAAACTGTCAAAGAATATTCTGTAAACATTCCAAAGTGGCAAAACGATATTATTGCAGCTTCTGTTGTTTTAGATAATCAGATCAAGACGTTAAGCCAGGAAAACAATGGTCTCAAGGAAAAAGTAATCACGTTAGAAGATCAGCTTAAAGAATATCTATCAAAAAATAATGAGCATGAAGTAATTCGACTAGAAACTGAAATTCAGTTGTTAAGGAACCAATTACTGGAGTTGCAAAAATCAAATGATAATTTGGCTCACAATAATACCGAACTAAGTAAAGGTCTACGTGAGCTACAAGCTAGTAATGAGAAAAACGGTATTGTTGTTTCACAAGAAATTGAAGAGTCAAACAAATTATTAAAACTTCAACTAGACGAGATTACTCGAAAATATGATGCCCTGTTGCAAGATAATACTGAAATACTAACAACTCTGGAAAATGTGCAAACAAAGAATAAAGAGCTTAATGATTTATTCCAACGTAGTGCACCAGAAAATGGTACAATTGAAAGTTTAGAATTACAAATTAAAGCATTGGAAAGTGAAAAGTCGATATTAGTAAAAGAAAAACTGAACGCAAAGGATAACGTTCTAGAGTTAGAAGCCGCGAACAATGCGTTGACGAATAAGTTGACTAAGGTGCAGTCAGATCTTAAAAACATGTGCACAAAGCTAGATAACTTACAAAGAGAAAACACAGTTTTGCAAGGCAATATAGCGACAGAAAGGGAAGAACAAGTTAATTTATTAAAATGTCAAATCGCAACGTTGCAGGATCAAAATGATGCATTGAAAAAAGACTACGAAAGTATGGTCGACATGAATGGATTATTAAAAGAAGAAGTGGAGACCTTAAAAATGTCATTAGAGCAGCCAAAAGATGAGTCTGATAATATGTCAGACTTAAATGTCTCATTGCAAGCAGACATAGTTAAATTAGAGACTAAGTTATCGGCTTACAAACAGGAAAATTCTTCTCTTTTGAATGAAATAAAAGATTCACGTATTAAAATCAAGGAATATGATAATTTAGTTGCTGAATATGAAGACGCTAAAGTTAAGCTCTCCAGTTACAAAACTGAGAATGCTGAGTTACTCAATGAAATGAAAGAAATAAATCAAGTACTTAAAGAACGCGGTGAGAGCATTTCGAAATTACAAAAAGCTGTAGGGGAAATGGAAAGGTTAATTGATACGTTGGAAAAAGACAGGGATGATTCAAACAAGGAAAAAGAAGATTTGCGAAAATCCATTTGTGTTTTAGAAAGCGACTTGAGTGACGCAAAGCAACATACTTCTGAGACTTCGCTGAAGTTAAAATCTGAAAAAGACATCGCAGTACAGAATCTAACCGAGAAAGAAAGTATTATTTCGTCTTTAAAAGATGAGATAGTGAAGCTTAAGCAGCAGTATTCATCCTGTTCAGGTATTCTTTTTACTTTTATCTTACGGTAGATCTTAAGATAGATACTTACAGGGACAACTCAGCATTGTGCTTGTGTTGCATGGTTTGTGCAACCTCCATTGTCGTGCGCAAATCTCTTTCAGCACGTCTGTTCTGCTCCGGAGTATAAAAAGCCGTTGTTACGAGCTTCATGCTTCTTCCAAAGTTAAAATGAAAAGTATTAAGTTAATCCCATCAAAAACATTCTGTAAAAAAACTACCCAAGTCTCGTTAAAGCTGCTTGTTTATCTCTAAAATTACTAATCTAGACATAGTTGTGCCAAGTCTAAGGTTCCTTACTGCGATTTCTTTATTATTATAGTTAATGTTGTGTGCCTTGGCCGTTGAACATTTTTTATACGTTAGTGGGTACAAGTAAATTTTGTAAACATGTAATGTTGCAACTAACTTTGTTACGCGAGATAATAGCCCATACTGGTATGGGTAATTGGTATAAAGTGTTCAACGGCCAAGGGATTTTATAATACTGTGACTATACCGTCTCCTTAAATAACTAAATTATGATTTTTTATTATAAACTAGCTTTTGCCCGCGGCTTCGCTCGCATTGAGTTCGGAATGACACAGAAAAGATCTCGAAATTATTTGAATACTTGCTGTAGACTATATGTATTATGTCTTTCAATTTGGGAATATGATGAAAAGATTCTAGGCTTATCTGGGATTTTCCCGCTAACTCCCGTTCCCGTGGGAATTTCGCAATATCCAAGTGCAACTCAGCTTTAAAATTACTAATGTACCTGCATGCCAAATTTCAAACGTCTAACTTAAGCGGTTTAGATTTTTCATACAACGGGATTTTTCCGCTAATTCCCGTTCCCGTGGGAATTTCGCAATATCCAGTTGCAACTAAGCTTTAAAATTATTAATGTACCTGCATGCCAAATTTCAAGCGTCTAACTTAAAAGGTTTAGATTTTTCATACCACGGGATTTTCCCGCTAATTCCCGTTCCCGTTAGAATTTCGGGAATTCCTTTCATAGTGGACCTCACAGACTTATATCGAACTAGATACCGCGAGTTCCTGCATTTGTATGAAAACCAAGCGTGTCACTTTTTCTCAACGGTAGGTATAAGTTAAATTGCTACGCCCCAACAGGGCATTTAACATTTTGTTACATATTATTGTAAAATGTTATACTGCAATAAAATACTTGAATACTTGAATACTTGAATACTAGGTATCGTCACATTAGCTCTTTAGTGATAGGAATTGACAGTCCGAGTGAAACCCATTCAAAGATGATGCCGCCTTATTCAAGTTATCTTGTCTCTAGGCAGTTAAACCTAATCTAAGCGTTATAAAACTAAATAAAATCGCGTCAAAAGAGGAGCATTGCTCTTCCTTTTGGCACGCTAAGTATGTACACTTGAGTCATCTAGTTCGATATAAATCTGTGGTGGACCTCTACGGTACCTAAGCTACGTCCCTTCCAAATTTCAAGTGCCTACGTTTACCCGTTTAGGCTGTGCGTTGATATGTCAGTCAGTCAGTCAGTTTCTCCTTTTATATACTTATTTAGATTACTAGCGACCTGCCTCGACTTCGCACGGATATTG
Organism: Adoxophyes honmai; assembly: GCA_005406045.1. Classification (NCBI taxonomy): domain Eukaryota; kingdom Metazoa; phylum Arthropoda; class Insecta; order Lepidoptera; family Tortricidae; genus Adoxophyes; species Adoxophyes honmai. The sequence continues at coordinate 190,610 of BHDV01065579.1, forward strand.
GTAATACCGATCTAAGTATACTACGAAATGTGTTTCTCTATTAATGTATACCATGCGTGAGATTATATTACATGTAAACCTTTCTTTTGAATTATTCTATCTATTAAAAAAACCCGCATCAAATTACGTTGCGTATTTTTAAAGATCTCAGCATACATAGGGACAGACAGTGGGAAGCGACTTTCGTTTTATATTATACTAGCGGCCGCCCGCGACTTCGCGTAGATTTCGTTTACTTACTTTTACTTGACACTTTATAGTCACATTTTGGACAATTCACACAATATCTTTGCAAATTGTAGCCTATGTGTTATTCTAATGTATAAGCTGCAATTTTGTGAAGTCTCATTAAAATCCATCCAGTAGTTTTTGCATGAAAGAGTAACAAACATCCAAACATCATTAGTAGGATACAAAACATATTAGTAGGATAGTGATAGCGATGTTAAAAACGAGAAATGTTCGAGAGTGCGCCATTGAAACAATTGGCCTACTATCGAATGAAATTGGGCTTGAGGTAGATTTAATTCTAATGTAGAATGGGTGTGGGGGCGTTCAAGTATTACGTAACGCAATTTAGAGGGAGGGGGGTCTCGTGAAACGTTACGATGCGTTACTGTGGCAGGAGGGGGATCCAAACAACGCGTTATGTAACATTGTTTTTTTACTCAAAAAAATAGGGAATAAATTTTCCCAAGTTGGCAACCCTTTTATATTTAGACTTTACGGGGAACCCCTCAACTGAATACGGCAGTTTTATTTTGTTTTTCGAAGGTGGCTACACCTTTCGTTTACGTTCGTAGAAAAACGTTACGGCGCGTTACATGGGGGGGGGAGGGGTGTCGAAAATCTTCAAAAATTGCGTTACGTAATACTTGAACGCTCCCTGTGATAAAGTCGGATACTTATCTTACTAATATTGTCCACCATACTTAGTAAACAATGGCATAACATTGTTGTCCAGACATTTCGGTATGTTTATTACCTACTCCCAGTTTATTTATAAGAAATTATTGTCTTCTAGCCACTGACCTCACAAATGAAGATATGTCGACATCAACAATATCCAAAGCAGAAGAGCATTCACGGATGAGGGACTTGGATGAAACGTTCGAAGAAAAGTAAGCGCTTTTTTAGTCATTGACCTCTTGAAACTAATCAACCATTTATTACTTACCGTTGTTTTTGTTTCAAAATATAGGTATGGGAAACTGCGAATATTCGCATTGAAACTAAAAAAAAAATTAAACGAAACCACAACCCAATTACACAACTCAGAAAAGGATAAAGAAAGACTAGCCAAATTACTAGATGATGCTAATAAACTCACTATAGTAGGTTCAAATGATGTCGTTGACGGCTGTCAAAATGGAATCCAACAAAATACCAACCAAACTATTATAACAGATCTTGAAACAAAAGTCCAAAATTTGACGGAGACTATTAAATCTACAGACCATATTGTGAAAGAACTCGAAACTGCTAAAGGTATGTTACTAGCAAATAAGTATCTCTTTTCTCAGTTGATGAGTAAAGCCGTGGTGATGAGGCGTTCTTGTCAGCAGAGCCGCGCTGTGATACGCTGATAAGCTGAAATTTTAAAATAATTAATTTCAATATTGCTAAAAAAAAAGATAAAAGACACCATTCGACAAGAGCGCATTTCACGTTTCGTACCAACTTCTAGCATATTATTTAGGTTTTAAATTAAGAGGTGCTATAGTGATAGGTTGGTAGCCTTTCGCCTAAAGTATACCTTAAGCCTTAACCAATATCCTCCAGTATGATGAAGTCTAAAATTATACAACATACGAAGGTTTCTTCTTAGAAACAATGTCATCGATTTAAATACAGTAAAAGCTCCTTATTCGCGCTTCCTTCATTCGCGTTTACACCATTCGCGGATTAAAAAATTGTGTCCCAATTCCTGTATTCGCGGCGAAAATTTCGTTTTTCGCGGATTTATTTAATATTTATATTTATACATATCACGTTTAACCATCTACTCCATCTAGCTACCTTGAATTTGCTAAACGTGGCACTGGATTTTTGAATTCCAGTGCTCTGCCTACCGAAGGGGTAGGCAGTGGGAATAAAGGCGTGAGAATATGTATGTATGTATGTATTTATACATATATTGATTTTGTTAGTATTAGGCAGTAATTAGAACTATGGAGATAATTTTACTCTTCTAAACGTGTTGAATTGCGTTTAGCCATCTGTGTATAAATAGTAAAATTTACTGCTTAAGCCCTACGCAATTAATGTGACATGGTTTCTAAGAACAAGTCTATATGTATAGGTAAGTGATATGTAAATCTTCCACTTACTGACCTATCTAGATGAGCCACGCTGAAACGACGCTGTTTCGGTTAATTATAAGAATACGTATAGTATTCTTCTTATGGCCAAGACCTAAGCCTAAGAATATTCTGAATGTCTATTATTACTAACTTGTAATGTGTATTTTTGGCAGCTGAATTGTCAAGCGTCAACCAACGGTTGTCTGCTGAAATAGAGGCGCACAAAGCGACTAAGGATAGTCTGGAAAAGGCGCGTCGTGATGTGAAAAAGAAAAATGTCTTGAGTCTTGAGATGGAAGATTATGAAAGGTCTATGAAAGAACTCACATCTAAAATGGAGGAAAAAAATAAAAAAATAGTACAGGTAAGTAAAACAACATTTTGTTTTGTTTAAAACTAGCTGTTTCCCACGACTCCGACTGCGCGAAATTCGCTTATCGCTATCTCGCGAGAACTAATACCAGCTTTTTTAACCTATCAATGCATTGTGGTCAGTCAGAAAGCGGGAAGAAGTCATCGAAAAACGTGGTGAATTTATTGTCATTTCCTCTATTATATTGATATTACTTCCATTTCAATTCCTTCAGCGGTTTGAGCTATGCGTTGCTACGCTGTCTTTAGTCCATATATTGATCTAGGGAGTTTGCTATCTGCATACCAACTTTCATTTAACTTAGTCCTCCAAGGCCGCAAGGTGAAGAAGTTACAAACGTGTACATATGTGTTGTTACATACGTGTACACTTACACACTAGGTTATAGTAGAGATTAAAAATAAATAATCATAACAAGTAATTAATCAAATTCTAGATGGAATCAACTATTGACACTCAAGAAGGAACCATTTCTTCAATGAAAGTGCAAATAAATTTGCTTGAAGAACAAATAAAAACTGAAGAAACACAAAACAGACTTCTTCGTGAAGAGTTACAAAATGCCAATGATGAAGTTAAAGAAAAAGATAGTGTTATTCAAGCGAAAAATAATATCATATTAAAGTTAGAACAAAACCTAGAAGATGAAAAGAGGAAGAGTGAAGAATCTAACATGGAGACGACTTCTTTATTAACTGAAAAAGAAAAGAGTATAATTTGTCTTGGCCAAGAAAAAACGGAATTGAATAACAAAATGAAAAGAATAGAGTTTAAGTGTGCGGAATTGGCTGATCAGTTGAACCTCACGAAAATTGAGTTGGAAGATTTAAAAATAGAACACAGCAGTTATAAGGTACATCTGTAGGCCTACCCTATAATATTCGCTCTGAACTGATTTTATTGTTAATAACTTTGTGAATATTGCATAAACAGCAACAAGTAGTAACTTCACAAAGTGCAATATTTAAAATGCTTTGCAAAATACTTTTTGCTTATGTTTGTAACACTCCTTTCTTGCAGGTCAGAGCTCAAGCGGTACTGCGCCAAAATCAAACGATTGATCACAGTCTGGAGGAGCGGTTGAAGGAAGAGGCGGCCGCTTTTAAAGCTCACATTGAAACGTTGAATTCTAAGTTGTCCAGTGTCCAGTGAGTATGTTCGGGATTTTGCGTAACAGCTTAATTCGTGTCTTGTATTATCTAAATATATAAGAGGAGAAACTTGACTGACTGACTGACATATCAACGCACAGCCTAAACGGTAAAATGTAGGCACTTGTGGAAGGAACGTAGCTTAGGTATGTACAGTAGAGGTGCACTAAGAAAGGAATTTCCGAAATTCCCACGGGAACGGGAATTAGCGGGAAAATCCTTTTGTACGCGGACGAAGTCGCGGGCACAGCTAGTAATTTATAAAATTCCCACAGTAGTCCCCAAAGTTTACCGAGTTCCGACTCACCCAAACAAACCAATCCACCTCTTAACCTCTTTACTTACGCTTAGATCCCCTAATTACTAGGGTCTAGTAGCGAAGTCGTTCGACGCAAAATATGTAGCATCTTATGTTTCTGGCTCCACCCACTCGGCATGGTATTTGTTTGGCTCACACTTCTTTTTCTTTACACATAGAATTCAAAATGATTGATCCGAGTATTTGGTAATTTTGTTGTGCGTTATTTAACTGTGTTTGTAACTGTTGACGTAAAGCGGCTGTTCTCGCGCTATACTGAATATTGGGGGGTGATTGTTCGAGCGTTTCAACCGTCTCATTCATACGGTTCCATTTTACACGAAGCTTTTACTAGAAATATTTGAAATCCTTTTCCACTTTTTGTTGGAGTTCTTGTTTCTCCAGTAGACCGTGAAACGACTGTTTCAGAGTGTTCTTCCTTTTGTATATTAAAGTTGCCCTTAGCACGACAGGGCGCGTAGATATAAGTATACCTGTTACTGTTTAAGTAGAGACGTCAGAAAGCGACAGGTGGACTATCCCGCGCGCGACGCGACTAGAGTGTGTTGCCGTGATAAGCCTGCTGTGATATCGCCACGATTGTTTTACGAGACAGCTTGCTCGCCGCGTGCTCGTTAGTGTGAACAGGTCCTAAATGGGCTGTGTGTAGGGCGGAGCGAGAGGCGGCGACGGAGGAGGCGTCGGCGGCGCGGCGCCGCGCGGCCGAGGCGGCGGGCGAGCTGGCGCGCGCGCAGCAGCGCACGGCGCGTCTGCACGCCGACCTGGCGCGACTCGCGCAGCAGCTCGACGCCGAGAGGACGCATCATAAACTACAAGTAACGAGACCAACTTCTAGCATAATTTTAGGTTTGAAAACAGATGTAAGTCATGTAAGAGGTATAATAGTGACAAGTTGCTAGCCTGCCGCCTAAAGCGAAGCGTAAAATAATCATAATTATGTCTTTGTCACGATTCGTATGCGCTGCCTACCCCATTTGGGAACACACGCGTAATTGTATGTGTAATGAGACCCAATCTTTGCGACGTTTGTATTCGATCAACAATACAACTAGATTACGGGTTTCCTTCCTAAGCTAAATTCTTTCCGCTTGTGTAAATATATATACAGGGTGGCCCATCCAAAACGGTCAGTATGGGGAAGTCCGAAACTATACGAGATACGAAGATCTCTTCTTAGGAACCATGACATCGATTTTAATAAAAAGAAAAACTGCATTCATACATTTAAAAAAAAATGTGTTCTCAGTCCGGGAATCGAACCCGGTTGTTTTGAAAAAAAAAAAACTTTTACTATTTCTATTTAGATATCGATTGTGTAGGTCTTAAGCATTAAATATGTGCAAGAAACATGATTTCTAAAATGAATAAAATGCATTGTTTTTACATGCTTTAATTTATTTTAGTAGGTGTTCAGAGTGATCACAGTTACAAACGTAGTAGGTATTGAGAAAGGCGGTGGTCACTTCGAACACCTACTAAAATAAAATCAAAGCATGTAAAAACAATGCATTTTATTAATTTTATAAATCATGTTATACACACATATTTACTGCTTAAGACCCACACAATCGATATCTAAATAGAAACAGTGTTTTTTTTTTCAAAACAACCGGGTTCGATTCCCGGACTGAGTACACATTTTTTTTAAATGTATGAATGCAGTTTTTCTTCTTATCAAAATCGATGTCATGGTTCCTAAGAAGAGATCTTCGTATCTCGTATAGTTTCGGACTTCCCCATACTGACCGTTTTAGATGGGCCACCCTGTATATAAAATAAAAAATAATATAGTAAAAAAAAATATATATATATGGAGCTTATTTAAATACTTAAAGACAGACTAACAAATAAACATTTTCAAATATTTTCTCTTATAGTCTATCTTAGTTGTGAGCTCACTATTCTACTTAGCCGTACATTTTGTCTATAGAGGAAGCACTCGTGATTTTGTTTTTATTAACCCTTAATTTAGGGAAATAAAATTGAAAATGACTTAGATAATACAGAGTGATAATGAAATCCGTAACGATATCATAGATACCTGTTTTTTTCTGAGTATCACGAATTAATTTCGTCCAATATAACAATTACTATACAATGATAAGAATCATTTACTACTCGTATGTTACTTAGGTATCCACACTTACACAATGTTACAAGACGCAAATGGCTGAAATGGAGGCGCGACTGCACAAAGAATTGGACGACTTAAAGAACCAGCTGACTATCGCACAAGAGACTACACCAATCCTGCCGGGAGTTTCTTTTGATGACGACAATCGCAATCAATACATGATTCCTGTTATACCAAAAGAAGATAGCGACGGGGAAATGGACATCAATGTGTCTATGATCCCTCGGGAAGAAGGAGAGGTATGTTGTGCTCACTGGTAAATATTAATTATTTACAGTCGACGGTTCCTGTTCGTGTCTGTTAACCACAGACGAAAAAGCCAGTAGACATGATAATGGCCACCCAGTCCCGCAAACCATTTGTGGTTTGTCACTTATAAATGTCATCCGTCACTATCACAGAAATTATAAAAGCCACTGCGTTACGCGCGATCTTTAGTTCGGCCAATAAGAGCTTACGATTTCCGCGATGGTTTGACGGAATCTAAATGACATTGTCTCTCTAGTGGGATGAGGGAGCGAAACTTTGGTGCCGTTGACAGCCGTATGACGTGGAGCTTCATACAGAGTGTTTTTATCTAGACTATAAATTATTAATCAGGCAGCGAAACTTTGATGCTGATGACAGACGTTTAAGACGTCCTGTTTTGTAAAATATATTTGGGTTGATGTTTTTCGTTTTCTGGTGAACATAAGTTTTTCTTCAAATACATTGTCCAGTAAAATGTTGTAATTAGATAAATAAATATGAACAAATAGCTTTCCTTGTCACTATTTTTTTCGATAACGACATATACTTAGCTACATATCGCCACCGTAAGTTGAACACTAACGACTGATATATGCATCGAATCACGCGAGCCGAAAGTGCCCTTAATTTATTTGTGTAAGGTTCAGTATATAGTTTGACATTACTTTTAATTCGGCGTGCTACTGACAACTGTTGCATCTGTCAAAGCGTGGTAAAGGTAATTTTTATGTTGTGTATAATTTATAAACACACCCTATATGCGAATTTATTTGCGTCATAATGACGTCACCGGCACCAAAGTTTCGCTCCCTGGGGATGACCATTCGCTGCTATTAATAGAGTTTGTTTTCTGTTCAGGGATCGGAATCGGCGCCTTCGCCGCCGCCCTCAAAGTCGTACAAGGCGGGCGCGGGCGGGTCGCGGTCGCCGGTGCCGCTGGAGCGGCTGCTGGAGGAGGGCGTGCCGGCGGACGACGCCGACGCCGCGCCCGAGCCCGACCAGGACGCGGCGGAACTGCGCCGGAAGCTGGCGGCGCAGCAGCAGAGGTAGCAACATAGTACAGTCGAGGACTCATGAGCCATCATGCACATGCACGTCAGTGACATCCCATTAATTATCAAGGGAAAGGTTAATCGAAAATATACCATGATGGCTCATGAATTGAAACCCTCGACCGTACGATCGCCCGAAACAGAATCTGAAATTTCCATTATAATATAAGAATTATTATAATATAAGATTATGTTTTCTAAGGAAGTAACATTATCATTTAATATCAAAGCGAACTGTCGAATCAAATTTGCGATACATAGAAAAACTACTTTGAATGACTGATTATGACACCAACATAACGTTTTTAGTTTTAAGGATTGGCTCCTACGTACAGTCGAGTTCATTAATATATGAGCAAAACTGAGGGTTCAAAAATATCTGTATGTACACCTTTATGACATTGACAATAAGGTGCAAAAGTTTATATACAGTGGTGGACAGTTAATTAGAAACACTCCATACAATCACGAAAATATTAACATGAACTAGCGGTAGTAGCAAAAGAAACGCAAATAATTAATAATTAATTATGCAGCAATGTAGCCACAACATTAAAATGTGCGTACAATGAAAAAAAAATACATCAGAATTTTATAATTTTAGTTTAAAATGAGTTTATTTATTGATAACTTGAATTTCCGATACTGGTTGTTTGGACACATAATTAGAAACAGGGTCACAAACATACTTTTTTCTTTTGAATAATAAAAAAAAACCTTCTTATTACTCTTGTGGCGGCAATTAACATCAACTTCAGTTACAACAGCAGTAAATTATGTTCAAAATGAGAATAAAATAAAAGTTATGAGGCGTCAACTCGCCGAGTAATTGTAAATCCGCGTTTGGACCGAAGGGGACATCTAAAAGAATCGTCAATCACTTAAGATGCACCATAAGAAGGTATTTCATACCATCGACCATTGCGAAAGACGTGGAACTACTGAAAACCAAATTAGAAAGGCACACCCAAAGAAAACATCGCCCAGAGAAGATTCGCTCATCGTACGGTAAGCGAATCTTCTCTTGAACAAGACCCGTTTATAGACTCCAATGAAATTATACATGATGTTTACACATAACATGACTCCAAAAACGTGAAGTATAGACTAGTACCCAGTCAGTTAGATGAAGCGAAACTGTTTGAGGGGGTTTCCCGAAAGGTACCGTACCTACAGAACAATATAGGGATGAGATAATTAATTGCGAAAAAATACAGCAAGTGGACAATATAGGAATACTCAGATAAAAAGTTTTATTTTCAGATGAAACTAAAAATAATATGGTGAATTCTGACGGGAAACGCTACATTAAACGTCTACCAAACCATGGTTTCAATAATAAATACACAAAAATATGGTTAAGCATGGTGGTGGAAACATTTTGATTTTAGTTTCATCTGAAAGTAAAACTTTTTGTCGATTCCTGAACTGTCAACTTGCTGTATTTTTTCGCAAATAATTATCTCATCTCTCTTTACTGTTCTGCAGGACCGATACCTTTCGGGAAACCCTCCAATACAGTTTCACTTCAACTAACCGACTGGCTACTAGTCTTAATTTCACGTTTTTGGGGTCATATGACGTGAAAACCTCATTTCTAATTTCATTGGAGCCTATGAACGGGTCTTGTTTAGCAAATAAGCGAATCTTCTCTGGGCGATTTTTTCCTTGCGTGTGTCTTTCTAATTTAGTTTTCAGTAGTTCCATGTATTTTGCAATGGATCTGATAGCATTCAAAGTAGTCGACGACTCTTTTTTATGTCCTCTTTCGGTCCAAACACGGACTTAAATTTACTTAGCAAGTTGACACCTTACAACTTTTATTTTTCCCCATTTTGAACACAATTTACTACTCACCAAACTAAAGGTGATGTGTAATTGCCACCACGAGTGTAATAAAAAGGTTATTTTTAATTTTACAAAAGAAAAAAGTACGTTAGTGACCCTGTTTCTAATTATGTGTCCAAACGGCCAATAACGAAAATTCTAGTTACCAATGTATAAACTAACTTTACAGCGAAATTATAAAATTCTGTTGTCTTTTTTTTCGTTGTATACATATTTTAATGTTGTGGCTACATTACTGCATAATTAATTATGCCTTATTTATGTTTCTTTTACTACTACCGCTAGTTCATGTTGGTTGTTTATGTGATTGTATGGAGTGTTTCTAATTATCTGTCCACCACTGTATATTTAGTCTGCTCACATATTTATGAACTCGACTGTACATATCTCCGATCATAGCGCGAAACCTAATAATAGTTTCTGCTGGATATGGATATGAGTCGAAATCAGTTTTTGACGAAAGCTTGGTCAGACGCCAATAATCATTCCCTTTTATGTCATCCGCTCCCATGTACGAATCAGAAATTCTTACTTGGATTTTCAACCTTGTCTGTTACTATGTTATTACTTGTCTATTACTATTAGTTATTAACAAAAATTATGTTCCAGTAATAATTTATAAACAAATGGTTTATTAAATTGCTTTCATCGATCGTGCGACGCACACCTTTCCCAAAACTGTTGCATTGTCCGCAGAGTGAAGCACGTGACGGTGCTGCTGGCGGAGTCGGAGCGCGAGTGCGCGCGCATGGCGCAGCTGGCCGAGCTGCTCAAGGGCGAGCTGCGGCGCGTGCGCGGCGCCGGCGCCGGCGCGCACAACGCCGAGTACATGAAGAATGTCACTCTCAAGGTGGGCAGTAGGCTAGTAGAAAAATAAGGTATTTAGTCCGTCAAATAGATTACGACAGAATATTGTACCCATTTTTTTTTCTTTTATTTGACAAACGAACATACATACATCCATATACTCACGCCTGTATTACCAAGAGGGGTAGGCAGAGCACATGAATTCAAAAATCCAGTGCCACGTTTAGCAATTTCAGAGTAACCAGATGGTTAAACGTGATATTGCAGTGAGAGGTTGCTAGCCCATCGCCCACACTACACTAACCCTTTCCCAGAATCGACTCTTAGGACATCCACGGGAAGAAAAAGGCAGGTGCTATTCTAACTCGGCACCACACGGGTTATTATAAACATTTTTATTATTGACAAACGAGAAATGACGAAATACAGCGCTTGAAAGTTTCGCGTCATGCCACGCCTTGGTACAATTTATATCGAGACGTAACGTAACGTCCCAAGCCCCCGCTCCGGAAGTTTGATGATTTATAACTTTCTCGATGTTTAGTGATTTGATAAAACAAAAAATATTTGTGTCATATTTTTTTTATAATCTAACAAACGGACTAAATAGATTTTTTTTAACACAGTACACCTATTTACGCCACTACTCTTACTATAACAACCGGACTGGAATTGGATTGACTCAGATGTTTTTTCTGTTTCATGTGAACTTTTGTTTCCTAATCCTAAGCCTCTTTGACTTGCCGTTTCACATTTTTGACTTAATATGTAATCATTTCGTTCTTTAATTTTCTCATGTAAAATATATAGAAGGATTTCAAATTACATATTTTATTACTCATCTATTTTATCATTCAAGTGTTTAAATTTTTGTGATGTTATTGTGTTAAAAACGAAAAGATTGTTCTCAGTTCTTGACGCTCCCGCCGGGAGACGAACGCAGTCGTCTGGTTCCCGTACTTCAGAAAATTCTGTCTCTCACGCATGACGAGACAAACAAAGTTCAGGCAGTTGCCAAAGGTAAGAAAACTTCAGAGTACTTAGTACTTCCATTTAAAGTGTATTTGACGACTTAAATTATTTGTTTTCCATCATCACATCATGTAATAGTTTAGAGATTCAGTTAACAATTTCCTTTTTTCTATACCTAATTCAAATATATTCAGATGTAATCAGTAATCACATGACCGGCCATTCGAGCATTCGAATTCTGTACGAAATACAGTTCTTGTCTGTGGTAGTGACATTAAAGGAATTACAAATCCGAGTCTTAAAAGTCCTCCACGTTCGGAATTGGGCTTCTAACAGACTTGCGTCAGTAATATCCTTTTTACGGCGCTTTATTTACAATGTACTACTACTATTAAAAGTGTTCACTTAGTTAAATGCCGAATTTGATAACTGTGAGGAAACTCCAATAGAGAGGTTTCTCTTCAGACAAAAGGAGTCCCACTAGTGGACAGTAGGCGGCGCAGGGGCCGCTACCGCTACACCATCAAAATGTTGCGTATTCACATCTCGTCGGGGTCGCCAATGTGGAAAACACTCCAATAGAGAGATCTCTCTACTGGAAGATGTTACGCCTAGGGACCGTAGACCACAGAGAGACAGTTGACAGTTGCATTTAAGCAATCGATCTTCGAAACTTCGTAAGCGCAGTGTAGAACAGTTTTTGATGACGTCTATCGTAGAAGATCAACTACTGGACGATAGGTGGTGCTAGGGCCGGTACAACTGTTTATCTACACTCCCCATTATACCCCACTAGCTTTTGCCCGCGGCTCCGCTCGCGTTAAATTTGGGGTGTCACAGAAGAGATAGCACACATACCAATTTTATAGCTTTCTACATTGAAAACTTCCACTCCTCACTTTAGGGAAATGGGGGGTTTGAAAAGACAAAATGTAGCCTATGTCACTCTCCATGCCCTAAAGTAGAGCCCAGAATTAGGCGAACTAACTTGACAGTTAATTGTGCACTAAAGTTGCCACAGTTTGGCCAGTGAAGTTAATATCGATGTTTAAAATAAAAAGTCTTGTTATAAAATCGATGTTTAAAGTAAAAAGTTTTGTTATCTTTATTATTGTGTTTGGAATCAAACTAATAATTTTACAAAGTAAATGAATAATAATACAAATTGGTAGAAATTAAAAATACACCAACTTGGAACAATTTTTGTTAGTAAAATCACATCCTTCAGGTCATATTCAATCGCGGTAAATTGCAGTAGTCTATCCATATTTGGCAAAATATGTATGAGTGTCAAAGTTTCGACGAATTACTTGATAAAATATAAATAGAATCATATTTATAGAAAGCACATGGTAATATCGACATAATCGACATATTTATGTCGACTTAAACTTATCACTATTTACTTTTTCCTATGTCTGGCAACATTTTCGGCTGTCAAGTTAGTTCGCCTAATTCTGGACTTCACTTTAAACTATCTCTACCTAAAAAATCACGTCAATCCATCTATCTGTTTAGCCGTGAAAGACGGACAAACAACAAACAAACAAACACACTTTTACATTTATATATTGGTGCGGATTTAAGGAAAATCATGTTTAACCATCGTTTTTATTTTCAGGAATGGATCCCAACCCTAAGGGATGGGGTAGCTACTTGCCCTGGCCAGGAGGCAAATAGCCCAACGATTGTTTGTGATATGTTATTCTTACCTAATACTGAATTGAAACTACTTCGTATACCAGAGACAGCTAGTTAGTTGTTAGTAGTTATGTACATAATTACGAATCGGAAAGTGATATAATTGAGTTCAGTGTTTGTATGGGTATTATTAACGGGGATTGCAAATTTCGCTATACCTACATTATCGCAAAGACGAATTCACATGTGCGGTTAGAAATGAAATAGTTTTTATACAGTAATGTATCTAATCTATGTAATATTTGATAGTTATCGATACAACGGCTACTGTTAATCTGCGGCCCGCGGATATGGGTTATTTTATTAGGGTCCAGAACCAAAAAAAGTAAAGGATTTTTTGTAAAATAGGTACATTTTAGACGTTTTAAATTTAATTTGCAGTCCTAGTCTTACATGACCTATATTTGGCCCGATTTTTGTTTAGATATTAGCACTTCTGTCACCCGTTTTTGAACATAATGTAATGACCTTCGTCACAGTTATTGCAGGGAGTCTAAAATTATTCAGAGAAATATTTAAATTGGGATATTTCCTAAGTTCCGATGTGTTGATGTAGGCAACTGTTTGAAAGAGCAAGATTCCGATTGTAAAATAATCGTGCTGAGTTTACCTACCCGGTATAACAGAATACGCATTTGGAATAAACTCTCGTACGCTTAGACACGGATCTGTGCTCTATTAATTAATTTTTTTTTCAACCAGCATAATTCAGACGCTGAGACGAGCGTCTGTGAACGATTCTGTGAACTGTAAAATTGTAACATGTTTCTTAAATGAAATGCCTTTAAAGGGGTGTTTTTCATTAGCTTACTGTATAAAAATGTTCAAAATAGTGGGAATTTATTACACTAAAATATAGTGTTCATGCATTGCGTCAATGTCGTAACTGTCGCAAACATAGAGGATAGAACCTATAGAGAAACAATGTTCGCAACCCCAGTCCGCAACTAGTTTGTTTATTTCAATATACTAACGTGT
>BHDV01065580.1:0-28422 GCA_005406045.1 Adoxophyes honmai
CAAGATCGCTGTTGTCGCCGGCTGCCGTCAGAGGGCGCCAACAGCAGTATTACCACGAATAGTTCTTTATGTATGTGGACTGGTAACAAGTCAAAGTTATTTTTGGTGGCAATTCTACTTATAAGAATGGCAAAATAAAAAATGAAGATTGCAAAGAGACACCCGAGGATTGTAAAGTCCACAAAACATTATTCCTTACTCGGTAGTTGGTCATTCTGCCGCCATCTGACACTTGATAGCCATTCCGCGAAGTGGGAAGCGGTCGGCTTATCAGACCACTCGCGAGAGATCCCCGATATCGCATTCAAGTTGTTGACCGGGCCTATGGAGGAGGGCTCTTCAGGGCTGGTCGCCAGTTGCACCAGACTATCGCGATGAAGCTCGGATGACTCTTAAACGTCTCCAACAGCGAATCGTTGTTAATTAGCTTTAGGATTGAACATTATAGTTAGGTTACGAGAGAAAATAAGTAGTTATTTTTTTGCAATTGAATACTCGTCTCCATCATCTTTCTATTTTGGAAGAAATCTTCTCAAATTATGGAGTACGATTGAATGGGAATGCACACTTGACTACGTACTTGCGTTACTTCTCTCCATTTTGGGTTAGTTGTTATTACGTTGTTTGGTTTGTCATAAACTTTCCATTTCTATAGTGTATGGGTACCGTAGCAAATGTGCCAATTGCCGCCAGGTATTTTTGGTTACGAGTAGATTAAACAGGCTCAAATTAAGCTATTTAACTCTCCTGAGTTATGAGTCACTTGTTCAAATACAAACATTTGTTATCGTTTAGTTGAATGCATCCTAAGATTTTGTGTTTGTCGATGATGTTTTCCCTTAAACTAGGGTCCGTTCTGACCTGCCGAAGCCAGTTGACTTTTAAACTCGTTAATCGTAAAAATTGGCTCCGAAATTCTATTCCAAGAATTCATAGCGTCGTATTTTTTAAATGTAGTAAACTGGTATCTCAGCCTAGACATAAAATCTCGTGAATTTGAATCTCCGACAGTGACGAATAACCTCAAAGTTAGTGGTTATAGCCCCAGGATGACACAGGTTGTTGCAAGGTTTTCGTCTAACCCCGAACCGGCGGCAGTCCCGGGACGCTCGCATCCCGCGCCGTCTGCCGGGTATCGATCCTGCACCGCGGGGAGGGGCACCGTCGGCATTACACTCGCAACCTTCCATGTTCGGGCATTATCGGAAAAGGTGATATCGTCGATGTCGATTCAGCTTATCGTGCGTGTCTCTTGTCCCAACTAAAATTGGACCTACCTACCTTTCGGGGTTTTCGCTCATATTTGTCATTTGGCGCGACTTATAGGGGTGCATTGAACCAAATGAGAAAAACTTACTTTTGGAATAAGCTTTTCGTTACTTAGCTTTTTGTAAGAAAAAAGAAAGACATATTCCACGTCAAAATTGTATTCCCGTTTTGGTTTTTTATTTGCATTCGTTTTAATTACATTGACGTTTCGGCTGCGTTACAGTGGCGTTGGTCACGAGTAGACTATGAGTGTTAAATGTTATAAGTTATAAATAACATGATTAAGTCTCGGCAAATGATAAATAAGAATAAGCGAAAACGATAACACTTATCATGATTCATGATTAAGTTCAGTTACTACTAAGGGGCAGCGCAGACGACATACTTTTGTGCGATCGAGTCTGCGGAGCAATAAAAACTCTGAATGGAAACTGTCTGCGCGCCATTCAGAGATTTTATTGCTCCGCAGACTCGATCGCACAAAAGTCTGTCGTCTGTGCTGCGCCTAATTCGTGTCATGAGTGTACGTGTACCTACTTACGCCCTGGCACACCCGTGATAGTAACAGGTTGCGGACACTTTCCTACGGTGTCAATGACCGACACAACTAGCCAGACTCCCCCAATCACAACACTACGAAAGCAATCAATACCAAAATGGACACAAAAAATAATTGGCTCAAATGTAATCAATACAGAAACATTATGTCGTCAATTTAAACGAAACAAAACAAATGCCATTATCTTTTACCAACTGCGTAAAGCGACAGCAAAATTCGAGCTCTAAGATATCTCCCGTATGGTCTAGTGGCTAGGATACCTGGCTTTCACCCAGGAGGCTCGGGTTCGATTCCCGGTACGGGAATAACCTTTTTCCTTTTTTTTTCTATTGACGGTGATCTTGTGAATAATTCTAAAGCGAATGTCAATAGCGCGTTTGCTCTGAGCCTTTTGTAGGGCCTCTCGACGGTTCTCCGGCGCTCTGTCCTCGCAAGGACGCGGCAATAATGAGGGCTCCAGGGTCCTCGCACGAAGGACCCTCCAACCTTATTCTTGTTTTCTCTCAAAATGGAAACGCCACGTTTCTGTATTGTACCAAAAACAAGATAAGGAATAGCGTTTTGACCTTGACCTGGCCTGTATTTTCGGTCACAAAATAATATTGGAACGATTGTGACTGGCGTTTCCCACGCGCGCGTCACCCACTCAAGCGCATTACACGCCTTTAATATCGAACCAATTGATTGTTAACCCATCTTAGAACCTATTTACAGTAAACGTCATAGCAGCATTGCATTGCTTGACAAAGGAAATCTTTATTACTTTTATTGTGACAACGTTTTGCAGTACGGAATCAATTGTTTCGACCGTACCACCTGAGACTACATTAGTGGCCGTACTCGCGAGCGAAGGCTTAAACGATTTGTATAGAGAATGGTATGTTACTGTGAACTCGTGGTAATTCAACTGATGTCAAGTTTATTGCACACCGTGCAAACAGTCTGGGCACACGCTCGCAAATTGTAATAGATGGGGCGTTATTGTACTTGCAGGGGCGCAGATGTGCGAAATGCGGATGTCACGGGTTATTTGCACCGCAGAGTTTGATATAGATGGCATTTTGCGTCCTAATAAGTTTCAGTGAAATGGCGTGGGAGCTATCCTGACCTGATCAAATCACCAATTTTTTTTATATGTATAGTTCAGGAATGCACGTTGTAGTTATATGTAAAGTAGCATTGTCATTGTTCACATTTTTCAATTTAGTGTAATCCGGTTTTTCCCGACGCTTACGTGCATTTCAGGACTTCGCTGAAAACCAGCGTTGCTGCACCTTACTGATGCCGCAACTCATGCTGATCGAAGGCCCATTTTTCGGTTCTCTTGTATCACCAAGACGTACTGTAATAGTTTTGAGATTTTATGTAAGTTTTGTGTGGTAATTATTTAGAGACCTTAAAATAAACATTTTACTTTCTTTTTTCCAATTTTGAAAGTTTTGGAGTCATCGAGTACGTTCGCTTCTGTTTCTTAAGCTTATCCTACTCTTTCAATCACGCCTGCGGTAATGTTAGTAACATGCCACATTAGAGTTTATCGCCCCATAAACTTAATGATGGCGTTAACTGGTTCAATGTCGATGACGGCGTCGTTGCCAAATTGTCGGTTTGCAATTTGGAGCGGAAACAATTCAGTTTACAACTTTACTTTGCTTGGACTCTTCACCTCCGCCGTCGTGCGGATGCGTCAAATTTTCAAATATAGGAATATAACGTCAAATATAGGTATCCAAATCTGTTTCGAAAGTGAAATCGGAAAACGACTTCCCTTTCTATCAGCTTAAATGATTCAGTCACTTTTATTTTCGAATTCCTTTCCAGGTATTTTGAACGTGCTTAATTGTTTTTGACCATAATACTAAAAAACTCCGCGCCGTACGGAACACAAGTTGATGACCTTCACGTCCACACGGTCTCGACCCGCGGCATGCAAGCCAATCCGGAAACGACAATATTCAGGAAGCCCAGCACATTACAAATTGACAATTATGTTTCTCATCTAGTTACACCATGATACCATGAAGTAGTAGGGGATTATAGCTATCTAATTCGGCCAAACCGTTAAAGGCATCTATAAAGTATACCAAAGCCTCCAATTGGATCAGGGATTAATTCGTAATCGATATCTTAAGCCGATGAGTCGACAGAGGCTCAATTAATGTACCTTTTTAAGTACTCCGTTACAACTTTTTAAGTCTAAAATGGCAGTCTTCAGATATAATATTGGCAGGTCTTCACAACATTGAAATTTTTGAAGTATTTAGCTATGGCAAAGCCAGTTGTGGTGCTAGTGTTGATTTATGCCAACTACTAAATAATTTAACTACTGTAATCTTAAATCTATCCGAAATCCGATGGTTCTGTGAACCAGTGTCAGGGCTTGTTCCCCGGCTGTTGACTCCGAAGCCAGAGCCGTGGCGGCGTGTGTGGCGGCACCGTGACGTGTCGCAACCGCCGAACCAGCGCTCTGGGGCGTGACGCGGCACGGCCAAGGTCCTCCAAATTGCTGCACCGGTTTACGCGGCTCGCTGCTTCGCGGTGCTGCTTCATGGCTTCATACTTGAAGATCACCCGAGTGTTATAGTTATAGACTTATAGTATTATTTGAGGAATCCAAAGATTTTGAACCAATACGGCCATGTTTTCGTAGAATAAGGATGATTCGTTGTGGAGTAAACAAAGATTTTGTTACTTCATTGCGAAGACACGGTTGGCTGCGTTTAACATCATATTCGTTTGATTAGCTGATTGTAACTTCGAACCTGTCTGACCAGTTAATTACTTCTGCACTGGTAAACCTGTCACCTTTCACAGGCACAGGTCATCATATTAATGTTGTCAAGTCACAAAAGAACGACTACAACTCGTTACTTTCAAAATCTAGCTCAACACTAACCTAATATATTTAGATAGCTTTGCACTCGGTGCACCGGATTCAAATTCTAGGCCGGCCGAGAGGTCTCCATCAATTAAATTCGTTTGTTTCGCTCTGCCATCTTCATGCAGCTATTTCTATTAGCCGTTCAACAACTCGTGAAATCGCAGAACGTTGAATGACTCCATGTTTTTGTCTATTAATAGGCCCGGTTTGTAGTAATACCAATCGAGTGGTCGTTGCGATTATGATATCACTCACGTTTTCTATTTTTGGTTGTAATTCGTTTTAAGCTTTCGTCTGCGTCGCAACTTTTCTTTGTTCTTTCGAGTCGTCGTGTCTTGTCGAGCCAATTCATTCCTGAACGTTGTTACAGTAAAAATTGTAAAGATTTCCTTTGTCGAGCAATGCAATGCCACTATGAAGTTCACTGTATTTACAACCTATTTATGTTCTGTGGTGGTTTAAGGGTCAATTGATTCGATGGTATGTGAAATGTTGTATTTGTGTAATCTCGGCATTGTAATTTTGAAGTACCTACCTGTTAGGGCATTATCAACCAATTTATAGTGAAACATTCTTCCGAAAGAAACTGAACGTGTTCAATATTGTCTTCCATTAATTTCTGGAATCTTCTCAACTACCTTCAGCCTTGTACACGCGCATGATTTTGATTGTGTGGAAGTAGTGTGGAACTATTTACCTGTAATATTCGTTCGCAGCTCTGTTATTGTCTGGTTTCCTTGACTCGGAAGCGAACGCGATTTTCTGGGCTAAGGTTTTTGCTAACATTCTTTTGTCTTGTGTAATATTTCGTGCGTATTGTCTTTTTGCGCTTCGTCGTTCTGATCATGTCTTCAAATTGATGATACAAATCTAGTGTTTCTTACTCAGTTAATTCTAATTCTAAGCATCATAAGGCATTTGTTCAATTATTAAAATTTGCTCGATAAAATTTTGGATTTTCATACTAAGGTGAAATGAAATCACAATCCCAAAGTATGGACACTTCAAATTTAATACATCTGATTAAAACAAATGAATTTGTGCTTTCCATTGTCCGGCATTAGTTAAGTATGAAACACTTATGTATCATCAATTTGAAATTACCCTGTATGGCATATTGAGGAAAGTATTGAATCGTTTTTGATCATACCTATACTGTGAAACCTAATTAGATTCCAATACACGTCAAAAAAGTGCTGCCATTAAAATGACATATTTGGTGATAAGCAAATTTTCACTTCTGTAAATATTATAGATAGCTGTTTATTTTATTTATAATATTAAAGACAACACTTAATTTTCCTTCTTAAATAAATAATCTTATTTAAATACTCGTCGCAAAAAAAGATATTTAATTAAATCGTTTTATTGCAAAAAAGTCTATATTACAATGGCAATAACTCAGGGATTGACAACATTTGGTATCAATTTATAATCAACATAATGTGCGAATACATTTTTAGGAAAAATAAACAATCATATTTTTACGTACAGTCAACCAATTTGATTCCTAGCCCACTGTGGAACCACGTTGTAATAAATTTGTTTGTTTGTCTTTTATGACATTGATTGTTGCATTACGCATGTCGTAATGACAACTTTACTTTTGCGAACATGTGTCACCGACAATCAATAGAAAAGGCGTTCGCTTAGGTATCAAAAGCTTTAGGCGCAGCGCAGACGACAGAGTTTTGTGCGATCGAGTCTGCGCAGCAATAAATTCTCTGAATGGCGCGCTGACAGTTTCCATGAAACTCTGAATGGACATTCATGGAAGCTGTCAGCGCGCCATTCAGAGAATTTATTGCTGCGCAGACTCGATCGCACAAAATTCTGTCGTCTGCGCTGCGCCTTCATGTCATAGATATCGGGATGAAAACTAAAATAATTTTCTGCCAATACTTCACTGAAAGAGCCTTGTCTATTTGATTCTCTGTTGCACTTGGATATAAAAGAAGGTTAACTGGAATTGTCACTTGTTAATTGTTAATTGGCTAATTAACAAATGTACTCGCTAAAGTTAGCATAATGACTAAATGATCTTACCGAACATGACCTGTTAGGCGATGAATGCATATAAAACGTTTATAAAAATTGAGATGATCTTTATCATATTATTTGGAAATAATTTAATTTTAACATAATTATTGTACCAAAGGTTGGTTTTCCCTGAAACGTCACAATGATGATGACACGTGGCACTGTGACATTCAGCCATCTTTGGCAGTTTTTTTTGACATGTATTGGAATCTAATTAGGTTTTGTAGTATAATTCAGAATTATGTGGAAGTTGAGTCATGAGCCAATTTGTTGAACAAAATAACAAAGTAGAATTATGTCATCGTCGTTATTAACATAAATATAAATCCCATCAAAAACAATACTTGCAAAAAAATACCAAGTCTCGCAAAACTCAGTTGTTCTGCGGTAAAAAGTTGTGAGATCCATGTATGTATTACCAAGTCGGTATAACATGGTATAAATAAATATATCGAGACTTGGCCATCGCACTGAATATTTGAATTTACATGTGTTTTCTGGCGATGGCCAAGTCTCGATATATGTATTTATTTATACCATGTTATACCGACTTGGTAATACATACATGGATCTCACAACTTTTTACCGCAGAACAACTGAGTTGCGAGACTTGGTATTTTTTGACAAGTATTGTTTTTGATGGGATCTCATTTCTTTTTGTATTTTGCAGACATTTCTATATTCTATTTCTTTTTTCCCGTACAAAAATTCTGATTTTTTGCAGTTTTTGGTACGGAACCCTTCGTCCGCGAGTCCGGCTCGCACTTGGCCGGTTTTTTTTAGTTTTTCCTTGATTCATACACCAAACACTATTTATATTCCAAATTTGAAGCTTCTAGGTCTGCTAGAAGTGCCTTAGACTTTTGATGATCGTTGAGTCAGTGAGTGACAAAATTAAGAAATTTGACCCGTTATAATTCTTAAAATACTGGTTACTGATTAAAATATGGTTCAAATTGAATGACATTTGAAATATACGTGTCTTTACAATGCCTGCATGGTTACTGAAAATTTCAGTCTTCTAGTTTTATCCACAACGAAGTTACAGGGGGTCGAAAATGGTCTGAATTGCTTCGAGAAAAGGATGGTACGGCCGTGACGCTTTTTTGCTCGACTTGGTGGGGGCACGGCCGTGCCCCCAGATGCCAAGCTGAACAAGAAAAACTGCAACTTAAATAAAGAACATAAAAGGCAAGGAGGCAACAGGAGGTGATCTTATTGCTACTAAGCGATTCCAACTACTAGTGAAAATTTGCATTATTTGGAATCCGCTTATTCATTTGTTTTATAATTCTTAATCTTAATCTGTTGTAAATCGCCCGTATCAGATCGATAAAAAAATTAATCCATGTATACATACTTGAATCATACCTGTACTTCCAAATCAGGTTAGCAGAGCACATGAAAAGTTTACTTAAAAAAAAATCTGTGACCATGTATTTAAATTTATATACCTACTATTCGGCAAGAGGCATACGACTTAGCACGATTTTTGAGAGAAAGAGAGAGAGAGAGTAAAAAGATTTAAGCATACGTATTACGTATACGTATTAGTGACAGGTTTACCAACCTGTGTCAATCTTTAGGCTAGTGCCAGTCGCCTAAAATGTATTTACAATAACCTATTTCCCATTGTCGCATTTTACTACATCCATGGCAGAAATAGAGACATGTTATTCTAAGTCCGATACTATATGGGTAAAAAAAAAACACAAAAAAAAGGAATAAAAAGTCCGCCATAATCTCATAATCAAATAGCCCTGTACAAATTACAAAATCAGTCATAATTTTGGCAACAATATCTCGAGTGTCAGTCCACTGCTGTGCTGATGCAATCCACAACGCACCCATCATTTCCGCTCGTCTATTAAATCACAGACAACCTTGACTAGCCTCAATGAGCTCTGCCAATTACAATTAGCCGAGATTTACAGTTACCTGCCCGATCACTTGGCCACTGGGTCAATGTGAGAATGAGAATTGCACTGATCAAGCGCTATGTAAGTATAAGCACTACCTAGCCTAGGTAGCAAGCACTTTGCTCAACATCCATTTACTTACACTTCACGATTTTGTAACGGAAATATGACGTTTCTGTTTCTTGAACTCGCTTGAGGCGTGACAATTGACAGGGCGTTGACTCCGTTTCAATGGGTGCCTTTTCTCGACGCGACTCTTAAAAAAAAAGTTTTTTCTGCAGATTTAAAACAAAGTAAAGAAAACTTTTTAAGATGGTGTCAAAATAATGAAAAAAAAAAAGCAAAAAGTATTTGGGCTCGTCCGGGATTTGAACCCGGGACCTCTCGCACCCTAAGCGAAAATCATACCCCTAGACCAACGAGCCGGTTGGATGGTAAGACGAAATTTCGTATTAGCTGCCGCACGGCTGTCGTGACGTAAGAGATAATAAGCTGAGTATACATAACATGTAACGGTAATTTATCTTGAAACCAAACAGTTAATAATTTATGAGTATGTTTTTGTGAGTATGTATCTTGAATTAAAGTTGTTATTCAGTAGATAATGTGTTAAATGTATTACGATGTGTGGTGACCGTGATCGCGTTTGTTCCATGTTTCCATTACGTAGCCAGTTTTAAGTTTTTTTTTCTTATTTTCTTGTTGGTAAAATTAGCACACTTTGAATAAAATGCCTGTAACGTAATGAAAACATACTTACTTAAATTTTATCACGCCTGTATTACTAAATAGAGTAGGCAGAGCAAGAGCGCATAATATATGACTTGATTTGAAACTAATTTCGAAACTAACTTGGCAATATTATAATTAGTGGGGGTAATTCACGCATCACTTTTTCCTTTGGAAGGTTGCCGGCCTTTCGCCTGAAACATACCTTGATTATCCTACTTCCTTAGTCGCCTCTTACAACATCTACGGAAGAAATGGAGAACTGTTATTCTAAACCCGACACCATACGGGTAATACCTATGTGATTTTTCATTTGTAATTTCCACTCCGTCCCTCCTATTAAAGAAAGAAAGAAAGAAGAAAGAAAGACATTTATTGATAGAAATTTGACACGGATAAAACATTTAAGCCTAAATAAATAAATAAATAAATATCAACTGCATTATTAAATATGACGTTGAAAATAAATATAAAAAGTGCACTATTCCGTACCAAATAGCACCAAAAGGGCCGCACTCAGCATGATATTGCGGCAAGCCGCAACGCTGATTTTCAGTGCGACCCTGGAAACTTATAACTAAAAGAAAATTAAAACTAAAAGCAAAAATCATTAAACAAAAATAAAAAATAAAAACATTTACCATTTTATTCATCATTTTATTTAAACATTTTACATTTATTTATTTTATTTATTAGTAGCTACCTTCCTCATGAATGGTGCTGTTTTTTCTTGACAGTAAATAAATACCACATGATTTAATGATTACAAAGCAACTATTACACTACTGCAACTGCAACTCATCAAAAAGCCTCTGGCGAGTAATTGCTAAATAGGACACTGTCCAATAGACAACACCGCCGCAAAAAACAACCTTAACACAGCGGAATAGGGTTCACCTCCAGAGTGACTTGGCTTGATGAGATGCAATTGGAGACGTGATAGGCGCGGGTATTAGATAGTTAACTGTTACTTGCTGGGATATTTATAACTTATAATTATACGCTTGTACTTAGGCTGTTGTTTTGCTTTTATACATACATACATACAATCACGCCTATGTTCCCAAATGGGGTAGACAGAGCACACGAAACATGACTGTATAGAATAGACAAAACAAGGAATGATTACGACTATTTCAATTTTTACGCTTCTAGCATAATTTTAGATTTGAAAACCTGTAGAAGAGGTAGAATAATAGTGACGATTTCCAGCCTGTCGCCTAAAGCATACCTAAACGTATTTCCTTAGTCGACTCTTTCGACATCCACGGAAGAAATGGAGAAGTCTTATTCTATCCCGACACGTCACGAGTCACAAGGTTTTGCTTTTATAGTACAGTCGAGTTCATATATGAGCACACAAATGCCAAATATGTCAACTTTTGCACCTTATTGTCAATGTCATAAAGATGTACAGGTATTTTTGAACCCTCAGTTTCGCTCATATATTAATGAACTCGACTGTACATACATGTATACATGTTAAGCAAAATTTTTGGTTTTAGGAATAACTCAGGCGCTGCTCAGACGACAGACTTTTGGGCGATCGAGTCTGCGGGGCAAGAAAATCTCTGATTGGCGCGCAGACAGTTTCCATTCAGAATTTTTATTGCTCCACAGACTCGATCGCACAAAAGTCTGTCGTCTGCGCAGCGCCTTAAAGTTACACTTTCCAATTCGAAAACTAAACCTTGTGCAAATCCAAACGTTATAATTATAATGTATTGTCATTGAATTTTTATCAGCAGTATCATGCGACGCCCTACATATTATTGCGTATTATCTTATCCTTGATATTAGCCTTTCTGAAACATAATATCTATGAATAAGTCATTGATTGGAAACACGGATGGATAATATGTAATACCGATAAAAAGAAATGCCATCGTTTCTAAACCTGAAGTACATCCTTACTAATATTATAAGTCAGAAAGTGAGTTTGTTTGTTTGTTTGTTTGTTTGTTTGTTTGTTTGTTCCGCTTTAACGCCGTAACTATTGAACCGATTGCTTTGAAATTTTGCAGACATAAAGATAGAAGTCCGGATTAAATAATAGGGTACTTTTTATCCCGGAAAAAATTGATGTTCCCGAGGGAAAACAAAAATATAGTTTGCTTGATAGATCGATATAAATCGATAATAGATCGATATCGATCGATAGATGATAGATCGATGGCGCTGTGTGTCGTTTGAAATGAGAAGTTTTCTTATAGTTGTGCTTTATACCGCAATATAACCGAGTTCCACGCGGGCGAACCCGCGGGCGGAAAGCTAGTATTTTATAAGAAGAACCCGTACGTGCAATTAAAGTGCACTGTTATGCATGATTTCCACCAAACGGCTGGAATCGGAAAGAATTTTATGGTCTTTAAACGATACTGAACCTTACGATCACTGTTTTTAAGTCTACATTACCAAGGTGCGTACAAAAGCTACGCGACGTACGTCGGCCGCGACACGTGATCGTGTCCGTAGGTATGTCGCGACGCGCGATCGGCGCCGCTCGGCTCCTTTCGGATGCCGTCGTGCGCGTACGGTGCCGTGCGCATGTCGTCGTATCCGATCGGAATCTTTCAGCTGTCGATGGCGCCGTGACCGACTGGGCGAGCGCGATATCAGTTATCCCTCATTCTCCAAAGTGCACGCGCTGTGATTTATGTACTTAGTTACTTAAGTATAATGGATAAGCTACATAAATACATATTGGAGTACCTTCACGAACCGGGATTGTCGAGCCACTTACCTATGTTTGTAACTTGGTCGTGTAATAGGTACTAATTCAATAGCTTCTTCTATTTCACAACCATTTTCCAAACACAACACGTCAATGTGGTACGAACGAAAGAAAGTATTTAACTGGTTGCGGACTGGAAATATTCGCTAGCATCCGCACGGTGACGTACGGTGACGTACGGTGCCGTTCGGATGCGTCGACATCCTGTCGGCCGCGAACGGCGACATCGGCTCGACCGTGCGCGTCGACATGCCGACGGCGACGTACGGCTGTCGCGAATTCCTTTCGTATTCTTTCCGTTCCGTTCCTGTTCCGGCCGTTTGGTGGAAATCATCCTTTAGGCGCCGCGCAGACGGCAGACTTTTGTGCGATCGAGTCTGCGGAGTAATAAAATTTTTGAATGGCGTGCTGACAGTTTACATTCAGAGTTTTTATTGCTCCGCAGACTCGATCGCACAAAAGTCTGTCGTCTGCGCTCCCCCTAAAGGCCCCATTCTTTTCTGAATCTATTTATTGTAAGCGAAGTTTTTTGTAAAACTGCGTGCAAATTGACCTGAGATATATTTGTTACGAATTGTAATCATAGTTTCACAATTAAGCCGTGTTTTATACTCGTGTGATGTTATTACGAAACTCGGCAAGTCTTGTTGCAACAACACTCATTTAATTATTTTGCATGCGACTATACTAAGTACGTTTCGTTTGAGATAAGACGTTTTAACGGACAAGTTTGATTTTTTCTCGGGAATCCAAAGGTAAAAACAGGAAGTCATTATTGCAATAACATTTTGTTAATGTTCTCAATACAAACGGTATCACCATTTGCGGTGATTCCTTGAGTTTACTTATAAATGTGTGAGGATATGATCGTTGAAAGTCTAGCTTTATATGAAACGGAATATAGCTTCCGCATCGTACGCGTGTTAATGTTTTTACCGTTTTGAACATGAAAAATGTACCAATTAAAACGTATGTTTACTCAGGAATAATGTTTAATTTTTTTGGTAGCTGAGGCAGCGAAACGCCGCAAATATAAAGATATCTCAGGAGACTATGTATTTGCGGCCTTTGCTGTAGAAACCCTGGGTCCGTGAACACAAACTTTTCGGTCAAATGAAATCAAAATTATATCAAACCCGTGACAATAGGGCTGGTGCATTTCTCGTCCAACGAATCGGTTTGGCAATCCAGCGCGGAAATGCAGCCAGCGTCATGGGTACTATGCCGCAGGGGGTGATTTGGGGGACATTTGTCCATATAGTTAAGTTTAGGCTAGTTCTAGAATATAATTTTTTACAGTGTTTCTGTGTATTTTCGAAAATTTCGCAATTTTCGAAATTTTATTCAATATTTTTGAGTTAAATTCATTAGAAACAAAACAATCAAAAACACAAATCTTAGTTCGTCCTAAATGGACACCAGTTGCTTAAACCAATGTAATTGTTGCAGGGATAGTGTCCGTGTCTGACGGGAACGTGGAGTTCGCGAGCGCGACCGACAACTGGCGCGAGCTGCTGACGCACTACGCCGGGCCCGTGGCGCTGCTCGTGGTGGCCGCGCTGCTGGCGCCCGCGCTGCCGCTAGCCGGGTAGGTTTATGTAATTGTTGCAGGGATAGTGTCCGTGTCTGACGGGAACGTGGAGTTCGCGAGCGCGACCGACAACTGGCGCGAGCTGCTGACGCACTACGCCGGGCCCGTGGCGCTGCTCGTGGTGGCCGCGCTGCTGGCGCCCGCGCTGCCGCTAGCCGGGTCAGTACACCACGCAGCAAACACTAGGCACGACCGTAGAGAGGGGGGTTAGGCCGCGACCACTGGCGCGAGATCCATGTTGTTTTAAATTGTGTCAAAATTATACACATAACCTTTTACTCAAAAAGCCCCGAAATGGTGGTGTCTCAAGTGTGTTTCGTTCAATTTGTTCAACGGCGTACTAGTTGACGACGCAATTTAATGGGCGTAACTAACCGTTCGCTGAAGTCCCGTAACGCCCTTCCACGCTTGCTTGAACGCCCACGAGTATTGACAGATTGTGATACTTTTTAAAACTGAGAATTGTAAACATACCATTACATACACAAGATCATTATTTATCCCTAGAAAAAACGCCTAGAAATAGCGAATGCAATGTCCAATACCTTATTGGACAGCAGCATTGTGAAATTAAAGGAAATATACTCGGCGATTTCATCTCTGCCGCCTATTAGAGTCGAGCCTTCTTCAGGCGCCACGAACGCATATGTGTGTTCAGATGCCCGCGACTCTTTAACAACGAGACTGGACGAAAGTCACAAAGACGCAGTTCAGCACATTCTATCCACTCCTGACACGGTCTTCAATGTCAATATAACCATACTTGAAACATCTCATTTTTGACGTGGTTTAATGAGTTTGGAAGACAGTAGGCTAAACTGATGTGTAGTTAATGTTTAAATTTAGTGTAATCTGGATCTCTCCGACGCTTACGCGCATTTCAGGGCTTCGCTTAATACCAGCGTTGCTGCACCTTACTGACGCAGCAACTCATGCTCGGCGAAGGCCCATTTTTCGTTTCTCTTGTGCTGTGTCATCAAGACATACCGTAATAGTTATAAGATTTTTTGTTATTTTTCTATGGTGATGGTTTGGGGACCTAATCATAAACATCTTTCTTTCTTTCTTTACACTGTTCACAACACGTCGTAACCTGTTTCGTTTGTTCCCAGCCTGTTCTGGTGCTGCTGCTACTGGTGCCGCTCGAGCCGGCGCCGGCGCCCCTTCGACCGCAAATACGACGCCTGTCTGAAAGGCTTGCTCGCCATCCTGCTGATTGCCCTCCTGACGCTCTTCTTGTGAGTACATCCTACTAATATTATAAATGTGAAAGTTTGTGAGTACAGATGTTTGGACGTTTGCTACTCTTTAACGCAAAAACTATTGAATAGATTTTAATGAAACTTTCCAGTAATGTAGCTTATACATCACAATAGCATATAATACAGGCTACAATTTTTTTTATTGTTTGAATTGTCTAAAGTATGACGATAAATGTCAAATAAGTAGGAAAATATCTACCATTTCCTAGCTATTCCGGTTTCCAAAATCTTTACACATATGTAATGTATGATACCTTTCTAATCCTACTATCCTTCCAACATTATAAATGTGAAAGTTTGTGAGTATAGATGTTTGGATCTCTTTCAGCAAAAACTAAATAATTCTGAAATTTTCCCGATAAAAACCGAAATCTGCACGGACGAAGTCGCGGGCGGTCGCAAGTCTTAAATACAACTTTACTACTCTTCTTGTGAGTAAATCTTAAATACAACTACTCTTCTTGTGAGTACATCTTAAATACACGCGCCGGACGCGCTACGGTACGCTAGCCTCAAATTGTAGGATAATCTCAGTGAATTCATTGCCATATTGGAATTGCGTGCCGTTCCGCTGAAAAAACACAAGTAACACGTAATAATTTTGCTAATGTATTGATATCTCAATTCCAGATGTTTACTAGTGTTGATTTGTTATCTATATATATAAAAGGCAAAACTGACTGACTGACTGACTGACATATCAACGCACAGCCTAAACGGCTAAACGTAGGCACTTGAAATTCGGAACGGACGTAGCTTGGGTACCGTAGAGGTGCACTAAGAAGGGAATTCCCGAAATTCCTACGGGAACGGGAATTAGTGGGAAAATCCCGTTGTATGAAAAATCTAAACCGCTTAAGTTAGACGCTTGAAATTTGGCATGCAGGTACCTTAGTAAACTTCAAGCTTAGTTGCGACAGGATATTGCGAAATTCCCACGGGAACGGGAATTAGCAGGAAATTCCGTTGTCTGACATACTCACACCCTTCATTTTAGAGAAGTGATGGATTATAAAAAATCCGAGATCTCTTCTGTGTCATTCCGAACTTAATGCGAGCGAAGCCGCGGGCAAAAGCTAGTATTACAATAAGACGCATTATTGTGGTAAAAATCTGGGTGGTTCCCATTTTCTATTTCCAACATATGTTTATGTAGAAACTTAGGTAGGAAGATGGTAGCTATCCAAAATTCTTGACTGCTGTGTTATGCCTCGTGCCAGATTGATTATTATGTGTCGTGTTTGTTTCTCACCTCATGTATGAGAAGCCTTAAAAATCTTTACTTTTAGGACCGGTTTCTGCTTACTCTAAGCTGGCCGTAGTAGAGATGAACACACCGTAATTTGACTAAATCTAAATTAAAATTACGATCACTATTATTGGTCAAATGAAGCTGTGAAGGTCTTCTGACCTTCTTGACAAATTATTCTGATCATAATTCTTACAGTTCTGTGTTCCTCTTCCAGATTCGGCGTGGTCTGCGCATTCGCAACTGACGAACAGTTGGAGCGCAGCACCAGCGAAGCCCCCGACGCGCTGCGAGCTGGCATCAAAGACACCCGCACCTTCCTTAACGCCACTCAAGCCCATATGCGATGGCTGCTCGTAGTCAACTACAACGAGCTCGAAAGGAAACTAGACGCTCTTCTTACTAGTAAGTGCATGTGGACTGATGAATTTAGTACCGTTGTCCGGTTAGACTTTTTTAGGTGGCGTTCTAGAAGACCCACTGTAGTGCTGATGTCTAGAGTTCATTGAAGTTCTCAAAAATCTTACCTCTGATTCTATGCAATCAAAACAAATTAAGAAAAGGAGAAAATTCCCAAAGGGAGCGAGACCTAAAGGTTTCTTCCCTTTGGTGAAGCACTGCTAGACTCCAAAATGACGCGTAAGAGTGCTGTTAGGAGCCTATTTGCACAAATAAAACTTAATTTTGAAATTCGCAGGTAGCGGGCTAACAGTATCTGTGCACCTGGGCGAGTTCTCGCGCGCCGTGTCGGTGACGACGCTCAACAAGATGGTGCAGCAGCTGGACGCCGTGCAGGCTGATCTGCGGACAGTGCATAACGTCACCTCCGTGCTGCGGTACAATGCCGAGAGACTCAACACCGGTGAGGAAGGGAGCTAGTTAAATATTGGACTGGTACCAGGATCCTGAGAGTTGAAAGTTGACACCGTCTACACCCGACCATGTTTAGGCGTCATATTGCTGTCCCTTTTTGCTTTTATCTGCTTGCCATAGACCTTTTACGAGTTGGTGGAGCGTACCTAAACTGCATTGGACCTTCCCTGGTTAGTTCGAAGCTTTCGTCAGTAAGTAAGCCTGTTGCATCCACCCATGCTGGTTGCGCACGTTGACTATAGCGCTAAGTGTCGCCACGAGTACACATGGCGCACCAAACACAAAGCAAAATGCAACTACAATTGCAGCAGCGTAGCGGAATACAGGGTTCGGTTTCAAGTCATTTGCATGGACCTCAACCCTCTGTTTATTTCCATTTGTTAAAACGGTCTTTCGGGCTATCTTCACCTTATCCCCCAAATTACAATGGCTTAGCCGAATGTACCATCAAGTACTTCATGTCCTTTTTAACTCATAGTGAACTAAAACAGATCTACTCACGTTTTTTATATCGAGATTAGCTTACTCCGTTTTAGATGAACACTCAAGTCAACCCCTTTTTATTTCCATTTGTTAAAACAGTTCGCACTATCTCCACCTAATCCCCCGCATTCCAACGGTTTAGCTGAACCATCAAGTGCTTCAAGTCCTGACTTTTGTCCGTTCCAGGTCTACGCAAGGTGAAGGCCCAGCTGCTCCAAACGCTGGCCAAGTGCGAGCAGCCGCAGTGTCTCAAACTGCAGGAGAAGTACAAGATCGGACAGCTGGACACCGAGATACAGTACAGCCAGGTATGAAAATATATTGGATGGTATGAAAGGAATAAGAGTGAGATCTTCCTCATGGAACATTGAGTGTTTTTAACTAGTTATAATCATGTATCTCCTTTATTTCACGCAACTTATGGATCAGATGCTTGATAAATACTTCCCAACGGTAAGTCATCGGCATCGACAGTATTATGATTAAGGTTTGCCAATAATGGGGTATAAATTGGGTGTACCACATAAAAAAAAAATAGAGTGACTCTATGATGAAATAAAACGGATTTACTCACTTTGTTATATCGATCTCCATCTAATCTTAGCTCGACACGTTTCGGGCCAATCCGTGACCCTATCAACCAGATAGTATCTAGAATTTGCACGAATTGGTCCGAAACATGTTAAGCTAATCTCGATGTAAAAAGTTGAGTAGACCGTTTTATTTCACTATGAGTGAGTTTCTCGGTAAGTTTTATGTATAACATCTATGAACCTGTTTTGACGTGTATGTCACAGATGCCGGACGTGTCGGAGCTTCTGAACAACGTGACAGCTCTGCTGGACAGCAACATAAAGGAGGAAGTGGCGGAAGGCCAGCAGGTGTTCGCCAACATCCAGCGCGGCATCCAGCGCTCCGTCGACCAGCACATCCCCGCTGTTAAGCAAGCCGTCGCCGCCACAGGTATGCTTGGCAAGCGGTTTTGATATGAAAGGATCATCATCATTCACCATTTCAGCACTAATACAAAAATTCAAAATTCAAAACTTTATGCAAATAGCGCCTCCACAGTACTTTTACACAACATTTTCAAGTTTACCACCGCGTCGGAAAGACCATCATTGCCAATAAGAATGCGTCGTAAGACAAGATTTCCACTGCTAAACATAGGTCTCCCCTTTAGACATTCTAGTACTTGTTGGAAGCGACCTGCATCCAGCGTTTTCCGGCGACCTTTATTAAGTCTTCTGTCTATCTGGTGGACGTGGCTTATTTTTCAGCGTTTTTATTAGGTATAACAGGATATTTGCACGTGTATTTTTCCGGCTCTTATCGGAATATCGGTATTGAAGCGCTACAAATCGTGATCGTTTTTAAATTTTTGACATTATATATTTATTCTCTGTTTCGTTGAAGATTAGACTTTTAAAGAATAAAACTTGATTTTTTCTTAGGAATCCAAAGGTAGAGCTGGCAATCGTGACTGCAAAAACACTTACTATTCATAATTATAATGTTCTCAATACAAACAGTATCACTAGTTGCGGTGACGCCTTGAGTTTACTTAAAAACCTGTCGAGATTTGACCGTCACAAATCCGATGTTATATGAAACGGACTTTATGTAGATTATAATACCAACTATAACATTTCAGGTCGTCGCTTGGCTGCAGTGGCAGACGAGATCACGGCGCTAGCAGGCAACGCGAGCGAGAAACTGCAGCAACAGAACTCTGTGGCCAACACGCTGCAACAGTGGCACGCGCAGTACGGGCCCTACCGCCGCCACGCCACGCGCGCCGCCGCCGCCGCGCTGCTACTGGTAACCAACTGGCCTCAGCATAGCACAAATAACCTAATCAACGGAAAATTCATTTTCGCTACAAACTTTTTTGCCACTTGTACTTCATTGTCATCCGCCCTAGATTATGTGCACCAGATTTCAAGTCAATCAGACCAACCGTTGAAGATTTCCCTCCATCGAAGACAGTCCCGGCTGGGCCACCAGAAGTTCACTACCGGAATATTTTATGGTCATAACCATAGATGAAAGGCTTTTTCATCTAGCGCGCAGCGATCGCAGCAATGGTTTAGAGGAATCGTCTCCGAACAACCAAAATGACATTACAACTCTAGTGGATAACTTCATGGGCACTTGCCATAGATCGGAACTGTTCTGCTCTGCATGACACAAGCTGTTACCTTTATTTTTTTCCAGATCACATGTCTGATGGCGTGGGGGCTAGTATGTGGTGTGTGTGGCAAACGGCCTGACGTGTACGGCGCCAGTGATTGTTGCAACAAGGGCGCTGGCTCGCGCTGCCTGCTTTGGTAAGTGCGGTATTAGTTGGTCTCAGACCAGGATAAGTTGTTACAATTGATTACGTGACCAGGATCTGGGGTTACAATTGGGTGCTGTGACCAGGACTTTGTTTTTGAGTTGATCTAAACTAAACGCTGAATACTTTATTGTGCCTACCTGTGCAAGTTTGGTATAGACATAGATTTTATGCTCCTGTGTTTCCGTACAGTGAGTATTAATGAATATTTTCTTTCCAGCGGAATGGGTCTGATGTTCATAGTGGGAGGAATTTCTGCGATTGTGCTGGTGGTTTACTTCTTGGTCGGAGTGGCTACGCAGCGATTCATCTGCGATCCGCTCACGTGAGTATCTTCAGTCTATTACATTTTTTTTAGGTTCACTAACATATAAAGTCTCGCGAGTGCATTAAAACATTTAAAACCAACTTCTAAGAGGTCACATCGACTCATAAATTTGCTAGTAGGTATGTATGTAATTTAGAAGACAATAAAATAATGCTTTTGTGACATATAAGTAGATCTGATAATGATAATAGGTCAGGGTATTAGAACTTTTCGGAGGCTACTAGTAGAGTTACTTAGTTTGGGCTCTGTTTTTATTACATTTCTGAAGTTACGGGAGTTTGTTTATGAAGCTGATAATAGCTTAATAGAACTCTTCAGTGGCTACTATTAAATGAAATTCATCTAGCCTATTTATATACTTTTGATGAGTTCTTTCTGCTGCTGTAACTATAGCAGCTTTGTAACATTAAGGTGGTGTTGACGTTCTATAGTGTGTTTTTGTTCTCAATTTTTTATACTGTTTTTAATTTTTGCTGTACTGTTTTTGCTGTCTACCATACATAACGGCAGACTGAGAATCATTTTCTTTGTTATGCGCAGGGAACCTCGTGGTAACCGTCTGTTCAACGACCTGGAAAAAGTGGTGGACTTGGAGCGGGCGCTGTTCAACGAGCACCGCGACCCCGACTTCAACATGTCGCGCGTGCTGACCTACTGCCATCGGAACCATTCGCTCATGGAGGTGAGATTAGATGAGATCGTTGCTTGCTAGGTTAACGTAGTACTCCAGAACGGTTTTCGACTTCTGATACATTGGTATCAAGCTAATCCAAGATCGGATTGCCGCTACGCATTACGCTACGATCTGGGGTCAGCTTTTGTTGTCTTTAGAACCCCAGTTTTTAAAGGCCTCTCAAAACTGCTCCTTTTTGTGGAATTTGGGACAATCTATCGTCTTTGCTTAATCGTCAATTGTAGATTTCTTTGTCAGTAAGCGGGCTGTGAGTTTTCTTTATGGTATGTCTTTAAATATTAACAAATCTATTAAATCTAAGTTGAAATAGAAAAAAGTAGATGGCAGTATTTTTTTTGTCTTGTGTTTTTTATACACGTGCAAGGTAAACTGTAATCAACTTTTAGAACAAAATACGCTGTGCGAAGTTTCTTACTGCACCTTATTTTTGGTGATCAAAGTATTCTTGAATGCGCTGGAAGAATACAAAACTACACATAAAAAAGCCTCTAATTACTAAGTTTCTTTGTTGTGGTTTGTGCAGACGCTGGAGCTAGGGCGGCTGTACGACCTGGAAGGGCTGCGCGCGTCTGTGGCGGCAGAAGTAGGGCGGCGCGCCGCGGCTCTACGGCCGCTGTTCCCACAATCCGGTGGCTCGCTCACCATACTGCGTCCGCGCGCGAGGGAGAAGTTGGAGCGTCTCGCTCGCTCCGGACTCTCTGACTTCGATTTTGACCGGATCCTGCATGCGGTTAGTATGGTTGATGATGCGTGGTTGTAATAGTATACTTAAACAATATAACTGCCCCCACGATATCAGTTTTGATTTATGTTCGAATCTCATATGTATTGCACATTGTAACACTATGTATCATACATCTCCCATTCCTCCAACATTCATCAAGTCTCTTCACACAATGCTCATCGGGTTTTAAAATTATCTCATCAGTAAGTCGCTGATATCGCTTGCCCTTACACAATCCCCCTCAAAACTCGCTCGTATCCCCATAATGTAACCTTATGTCCCCAGCTGGAGACGAACATGACGAACCTGTCGCTGGACAGCCTCGCGGCGCAGCTGGAGGCCACGGCCGGCTCGCTGGTGACGCGGCCGGGCTTCGCGCGCGTCTCCATGGAGCTACGAGACGCGGCCGCCATGTTGGCTGCCTATCACGCCGATATCGTCACCCCCATGCTAGAGCACACCAGGAAACTAAATGTAAGCGATCTTTTTTTTGTATAGGTTTGCGGAAAAAGACTAAATATTTTAAACAGTTGGGTTGCGTCTGAATATCCCTGTTTAATATTCCCTGAAAATATAATTATTGACCTTGTGGGAGACAAATACTTCATCGCTTTTCGGGTCGTTGCGCTTTGTGTTCAACCTACCTTACGTCCCGTACGCAATTCCCGTTAGTCGGCGCGAATGCTTTTGCAAACGTTCATGAAAATTCTGAGAAAAAACATCACTGGGGTTTTCAGGCGCGTATGGGGTATACCACCCGTTAAAATATTTACAGTAAATTTCCGGCCACCTTGTGTAATCTTTTTTCTTGCGTTGTCATTTTACTTCTGCTGTGATTATGTTGGTTAACCCTCAACGAAACAGAGAGGTATCATAAACTTAACTACGATTACCATGTGTGTGTCAGTAGTCAATACTCTTATGAAGTGGTTGACTATATGCAACGGATTTTTGCAGAATTCGACTAGGTTATTTTGAGATGTCGGAGATAGAAATGATCAGGATTTCTAATTCGCAGACGTTACATCAAAATACTCATTGATAGAAAGCAAAAATTTACACCCAAAATACTCGTTCTTGTCTCAACTAAAAGGTTTAAACCGCGTTTAATTCAATTGATTTGGCCATAATAATGACAACTGTTACTTAGACCAGGATTTGGATCAAACTGTTACAATTGGTGCCGTGACCAGGATTTTGGGTAACCAGTTACAATAGGTGCCATGACCAGGATCCCATAGCAAACTTTTCTTCCACAGATAACTGCGATGAACCTGCGCGACGGGTTGCGCTTCAACCACTCGTCGTTCAACGACGCCATCCGCTACCTGATACACGAGACGTCGCAAGCGGAGGTGTTCCTCAACACGCAGGGCCCGGATCTCATTCAGAACGTGAGTTGACTTGAACGCATATAATCATAGAGGTAACTTGAAACTGAGTTTGTACGGTGCAAGTGCTGTGTCTTAACCTGGCGAATTACTGGAGGGATTCGTCTATTCTGACAAAAAAATCCTATCTATTACCACTACGATTGTTTTTACAGGCGACTGAGGAAATTCGATAAGATATATTTTAGACGACAGATTAGCAACCTGTCACTATTAAAGCTGCCACTTTAAACCTTTAAAAACATGCTAAAAGTAGTCACGAAACGTATAACAGTCACGGTTTGTGTGCTCAGCCTATGCCTGTCACAGTCTAACTAGACACTTCAGAAAGTGACAGGTATCCCGTCCCGCACCCATGTCGTCTCGTGCGTGTTGCTCTACTAAGTTGTGCTCAGTAATTCCTTTAAATACTTCTAAGTACTGTTAAGTACTT
Organism: Adoxophyes honmai; assembly: GCA_005406045.1. Classification (NCBI taxonomy): domain Eukaryota; kingdom Metazoa; phylum Arthropoda; class Insecta; order Lepidoptera; family Tortricidae; genus Adoxophyes; species Adoxophyes honmai. Next base: position 23,498 of record BHDV01065580.1, read on the forward strand.
CTAAGTGCTGTTAAGTACTTCTAAGTGTTGTTAAGTAATTCTTAGTACTGCTAAATAATGCTAAAACCTGGTCTGTCCACAGATGACCCGCGACTTCGCCAGCGTGGTAGCCCAAATGCTAGACTCGTACCTTCAACTGGTGATCTCGGCGGCGCGGCGCGACGTGGGCCGCTGCGGGCCGCTGTCCAACGCCTTCAACGCGACACGGGACGCCGCCTGCAGCAAGATGCTCATGCCTACGGTAATTTATAAAAGAAAAAAATACTACACTAACATATCTGTAAATCTAGTATGCCTTTACAGGGCGCGCTATAGAATCGCTATTATATTCTATATATATAATATTCTATTCTAGTTAGTAGCTAGTGATAAACACGTAAATGACCCAGGCCTTGAGTGTGTCCCTAGCGCTAAATAAGGATCCAAGTTAGGCGATGGATAACGTGCGGCGTCTTCGCGAAAACCCTAGTACGGGATGAATGCCGTCGAGTTCCCCAGGAGCTATTATCAGCCAAGCAACCTTCTAACACCAATAAAGGATCCCATAAATGTACAATTATGTAGTTAAAAAAACTAAGTCGGCAAAGTAAAGCCTTAATTAAGAGGATAGGAGTCGCCCCGCTTTAACCACCTTCTCCATACAAACGTAGTCCCCTGTTTTCTCCGTGAATAATGACATTAGAGCAAAAATTTTTTTTACGTTATATTTGTATCTGTTTTGGCTATGCCCCTATGTTTTGCTTTTTTCGATTTTTTATTTTTATTTTTTTTATTTTTTAGAATATCGATAAAAGCAAAACATAGGGGCATAGCCAAAACAGATACAAATATAACGTAAAAATTTTTTTGCTCTAATGTCATTATTCACGGAGAAAACAGGGGACTACGTTTGTATGGAGAAGCGGTTTGAAGCGGGGCGACTCCTATCCTCTTAAGTACACAAACAACATTTTTTATCAAAGCCGAATTTTTTTTTTATTACTTTATTACTAGCTAGGAACCGTGGGAACTCTACAACCGCACATGTTCGCAGAAAATTCCCGAATCAGGATAAACATTATTTTATTGAGGGTCGTTTTCAAATTACCGAGTCAAGTATCATTAAATTTACATTCTTTAGCCACTAGCCAGCCGATTTGAAAGCTGAAAGTGAGCCTAATAGCATGGTTGCAATGGATAAATGATAAATTAGTCAATTTGTCTTCCTCCTACAGAACGGCTACTGGCTGGCGGTATCTTGGTGTCTACTCCTCTTCGTGCCTCTGCTGGTGGTGGCGGCGCGGCTGTCGCGCCTCTACCTGCATGTCGACGCCTACCCCGGCCCGCTCGTCGAGGCGTACGTACACCCACATACATACACACACACACACACATCTGCCGGGCTCGTAGCGACACAAGATAAAAACACTATTTCCATCAAACGTACCAGTAACTATGGCGAGATGGATAGCTTGTAGTGAAATTAAACAGATCCACTCGCGTTTTATATCGAGAATAGCTCGCATTTTTGGAGCCAATTCGTGTCCCGAGCTAGATACGTGCCACAGCAACGGATAGACTCGCACTGACGCTTTCTGACGTTTCTAGTTAGACAGTGACAGGTGTATTCTATATCGCGCGCTACTCTAGTCGCGCCCTGTCGACTGGAATCGTTTAAGGATTGTAAAATTCTTTGGGTACCAATCCGATGTTTGATGCGGGAGGTTTGATGGAAACAGTCTTTTAAAGGTACTTTAAAACTTTGTCTCGGAAGATGGTGAATGAGATAGTTGATTAGAGATGGAAAACGAAAGACGATCGGATTATCTTGATTTTGTTGGAGCCGGAAGAGAATGAGAAATCTCTTCAATTTTTTTTTTGCAATTTCGGCTCCTTTGATTCTTTTTAACTTTTTGAAGGCAACAGGCAGCGATTCTGTTGTCTATGTCCTTCCGCATCTTAGTCTGTGACATTGTTTTAGTACCGGCCCGCTACAAGCCACAGGGCAGACAGGTTTAGTGTCATATACGTCAGTTAGTTATGATATCAGATCACTTTTATAAAAACATTTTTCGCTGCAGCTGAAGTTAATTGATGAACATGGTCTGGTATTATTACTAATGGCTATTCAATCGACACTTTATTTTAAGTAATTATAATAATTTATTTTGGATCAATTTGTATCGGAACCACCGTCCGTCTAAATATTCCAGATAATTTTCGATATCAAATTGCAATGCAGCGGTGCGTTATGAATTGATTCTAAATGATCGTACCCTCTTTATGGTGTACTTAAATTAACAATATTGATTTTTAGACGAATCCATCTCCGTTCTGTGTATTTTTGAAGTTTATTTTCAGTAAAATCTATAAAACTGTAACTAAAATCAGTGGTCAAAGGCTGAGAACTTTATAACGAGATTTTTTTTAGCCTCGTATGTTTTACTACATACTAATAATACCAACTTGGAAAGCAACCTGATTTGAAACAATACAGGTTAACAAAACAACGTATCATTCCCTAGAACACTTGTGTTCTGAATAAAAGGACCACTGAAATACTTTATACTGATCTGTCTCTTTGGATATTCCGATTAATTTTATTGATTGATTGTTTTCCCAATCATTTCTATTCTATTTTTTTATACTGTGAGCCAAGTACCAAGAAGCATTAGACATACTTCCTGTAAAGAAAAGTTCTTGGCCCACTGTATAGTGTGCATCGAAATTATTGAACCTGAATGCGTCCCGTGATCCATCGATTCATTTGGTTCCCTCGCACTTCACATTTCAGCTTCAATGATTTCTAACTTTAAGTACCTCTAACTATAAGACATCATTCATCTTTCATCGTTACTTTGGAGTCATTCGCATCAGCACGCGAATGGGTCCCTTTGTTTCTGTTACGTTATTTCTGTTCACTAATTTCGTATGATTTCGTATGATTTGATGTAACCGTTCTGTATGAGTTTGTCGATGTGCGTTTGCCTTTGGGTTTTCCGTGCACCCCATCCCGTATTTAGCGCCTGTCGGCGGCTGCGGTCGGAGAGCCTGTGTCACTAGAGCAAAGCAAACGTCAGTTCAATACACACCTTTCACTCTCTGGACTTTCAAATCGCGTCGCGACGCAACCGATCAGCGCGTCTTTTCGGTTGACAAGTCCGGTTTTTTTGGTTAATGTTTGTTAAGTTGGTCACTCACCGCCATTACCCTGGCTAACGCGGCGTGTTGTCGACAGCGCGTATGAGCCGATGCGCCGCGGCCGCGAGAGGTGACGCGCCGCGCAAGCCTGTAACTACAACTCTGTCATCACACACGCCGGTAGGCTAGGTAGGACCCGGTGTTATACTCGCTGTTTAGGTACTTAACTAAATGTAAACAAACGCGACGGATTCGACAGGTTAACGGGTAGTAAACATTTTATTGGATGTTCAAATAGTTTAGCAAAGGAAGGAAATAGAAAAAATGTTCTGTTGATGCCTAAGTTTAGGTATACCAGAAACAATCGGAATTAGGACACTTACGTCCATCAGATCAATAAATATGAGGTAAGATTCCTTTACTAAACTATTTAAACATCCGATAAAATGGGAGTAGTAAAAAAAACCTTATTAACCTGTCAAATCTGGCATGAAGTTGGTTTACATTTAGTTAATTACCTAACCCGCAAGAGTATAGTGTCGACCCGACGTATGCTCTCCGACCCGTAGCTTGCACGAGGCCTCGCCCGGTCGTTGCTTGCGCCGCCAGCAGGCGAGGCCCTCACTGTATGCTCGAATGTAACCCGCAGTGTATTCCAAACTATCGTAGACGACTTGCGATCTGTAAATATTTAGCGCTAGATTTATTTCCTAGTTTCTCGTTTGGTTACGTTTCCGTTCCTTATGTTCGTTTCCCATCGACATCCATCACTAGGTATTTAATGTAATATGATAAGTATTAAGATTTATTGTAAGATTTTTACCTAGGCACACATGTATGTAGGACGGTCGGTGAATTTTGTTTGTTTTTAGAGGCTTAGAAGCGCTCATGTCATTATTTTGCCCGGACCCCTCTGGCGAGCGCCGCTCCCCGGTTACAAGTGGTGCCGTGACCAGGATGCGTTCACAACCCCATGTTTTCCGGTTTTTGTCTAATTTGCTCACCCCGAAACCCGCGTGTGATCTCCCGTTGTGAACGGACCCTCGTATCCCTAGCGTCCCACATGACAAAGATAGAGTTGGACAGTTTTATTCTTGCCGGAATTGAGATGAAACGCGGGCGCGGACGGCCGTTTATACACGTTACCAGTTTGCTCCCTTGAATCTAAGCACCAGAATTTTTTAATCAAGTTTCTGTTGAACAAAGAAAGAAAATCAAGTTGATAAAAAAAGGATTGCTTACGCATGTGAACCTAAGCATGAGGACTAATATATTAAATACCGAGGGAGGAGACTTGTACAGCGTTTGCGCTCGCGTTTCTGCCAGTAGCTGGGCCGCGGCGCCTGATGCCCGTGTGTTGTCTGTTGCAGCGAGTATTTGTATGACGCGTTCGCGGACCGCGATAACGTACCCCTCGCCAAGTAAGTGCCCGCGACCTCGCGCCGTCCCAGTGTGCGCCTAGCTTTACAACACGCTCGACCGATCGGCGCACAGCGGCGCCTTTGCGCAACGTAAAGCTGCGCGCACACTCGCCTGCATGCCCGCTTTTTTTGGTTCAGGTTACCCTAGGTGTAATGTGTAAAGTTTAACAGTAGCAGCATGTTCGTGACCGCACGGATCGTATCACTGACGCATGCCGCCGGACCCCTCCCCAGTTCTTTCTGTTCGGTTACCATTATGTTCGTCAGGGCAGTCACTAGCGACCACTAGTACTAGTAACGATGTTTACGGTAGCGGGTCCAAGCGGAGCACGCTGGACATCGAGGGGAAGATCGCGGAGTGGCGGGGGCGGGCCGCGCCCTCCG